>JANAVB010026196.1:3261809-3489249 GCA_029216955.1 Iris pallida
TTATAATATATTTATAATATACATACAACTACACACATATAATATAATAATTTATATACGTACAAATACATACATATATTATATATATTTATATATACATACACATATACACCCATGTATATACATAACATGTATATGTATATACATTATTAAATTCTAGAAATATTTAGTATTTTTATAGAAGGCACATAAATATTTAGAATTTAATAATGAATAAATAAATAATAATGAATGAATAAGTTCATGTAGAAGGCAAATAAATATATATAGAAGGCTCATAAATATATGTAGAATTTAATAATGAATAAATAAATAATAATGAATAAATAAATATATTTAGAATTTATATAGAAGGTATATAAATATAAGAAGGCAAATAAATTCTATGTTAATTAAATAAATAAATAATAAATGAATAAATAAATAAATAAATAATAATAATGTATAGGATATGAAATGTAACACTAAAGTTTTGGAAGATAATAATATATCCAGTAGACATCTATATATATATATATATATATATATATATATATATATATATATATATATATATATATATATATATATATATATATATAGTCTAATACCACATTGCACAAAGGTAGCTAAGAAAATTATATATTATATTTTCTCAAAGTAAGTAGAATCAAATAGAAAATATTGTGTATATTATATTTATATCCTATTAACAGAAAATACTCCCTGTATTATAAATAAGCTACAATTATATATACACATCTATATCTACATGGACACCGTTGGTCGCACTGTATGACTACATGGGCTTGGGCCCAGTTCGGGTCTAGTTTGATTAGTTTAGTACTACCGGGTTTCCTAAAATTCAATAATCTAATTAATAAATAATAAAACGTTCTATAGGGGTTAAGTTGCAACTTGGCCGGTTTTTCTAGTTAGAACAATCCTATGGCTCGGCTTTTCCCTACCATGACTAAACACTAGTCAAAGTACGTCACTTGCACTATCCGTGTCATGATTTCTAGTCACCTTGTACTCCAATTTCTAACCATGACTAAAATCATCTACCGTAATAATTAACTAATTAATTATTTATAAAAATCTAAAAATTACCATTCAAGTAAAATAAGTAATAATAAAATATTTCAAAATTTTCGAGAAGGGGAGCTACAAAATAGGCTTGTGATAACCCTAGTTAGTTAAAGTATCAAGTCGTACTCTTTGTTTGGCCGTGAATGATGGATGTAGTCCAGTCTAGTCTTGTTTAAATCGATGCCAGTCTATATGATTACTTTCGCACATGTTTGTGCTTTACTCTTGTCGGTACTTGGTTTGAGACTAACCTCTGTTCAAGTGAAGGGTTACAACCCTGGTCCTTGTTTAGTTTACGAGTTGTAACTTGGCTACCAGAATAGTCCCTTAGTTGTCTTATCTTTTATCACCTTGTTTTCTCTAACTCATGTCTTTTATTATCATTTATGTCCCCATATGCTAATATGTTGGTTTTAGTTCTTAAGTAAAGCCTCCCTTGTGGCACTTGCTCTTCTGGGATCTGACCCAGCTAGTTTTGTATGGCCAGATTTTGGAGTAGGACTCGAGGATCTTCCATCCTTCCAGCCAGATGGTGACCACTAGGTGCAACCCTGGCAACGAGTGGGTTCTTATTTTGCTCTCCCACTCTCTTGTAAAATAATTCTTTTGAGACGTTTAGCCGTCGAGCAAGTGTTAGATCGTTTGTAACTTTACTTACTGTCTGCCTACGGGCTGTAACATGATTGATAAATCCTATGGTTGATCATGTATGAGTGAAACTCTTGCTAGTCTTCACATTTTGTATGACTAGCTTCATGATCATCTGAATATGTAATATTTGGGACGCCTTACCTTGTATGTCTGATGATCTAACATCTTGTAACATTTACTTGCTTGAGATTGAGATACTAGGCTTGTTCATGACCATAAGAGACTGTTGGCTTGTAGATAAACCCTCATGCATCTAGACAGCCATGACCGCATATCGAGGTAGATTATACTTCAATGTACGTTGCTGGCTGTGTCTGTCCCTGCTCTCCAGTATTCTGGTTCTGGGGCGTGACACGGTTTAAGTGGTGGCCCATACAGGTCTTGTGAATCAAGATGTGTGAGGGTTTTACCGGATAGATGTCTCAATCAGTACTCGCCCTTGATCTCTACTCGTATCTCATAATCTTTCTAAAATTTTGACCTGATCATATGCTTATATCCTCGATCTACCTTGGTCCTTCCTTATTGTTTTCCCATGTCGTTTCTTCAGCGGCATTGTTCCTGGTCCTACCGATCAGCAAGGCGGAGAACCTCCAGTGAACCAGCAACAACCTGGGGATCAAGCCCAGCAATCTGGAGCAGTCTCCCGAATTATGCATTTCAGGGATCCAGAGCCCCCAGTTCAACCAGTCCAACCTACAGAGCCTGATAATGGAACCCTGGTGGGTCTCATCAGGGAATTGCTTACATCTCAAGATCATCAGGGCGATGTCCTGTACCAGACAGTACAAGATGCCATGGGCAGAGTTGGTTATCAAGAGAACAATGTGGCTAACAGCTTCAAGCGTCTGAACCCTCCTTTCTTTGACGGCACTAAAGATGCTATTACTGCTGATGCATGGTATAGAAGCATAAAAATTTTTCAGCAAATGAAGCCCCATGCGCCCAAGTCAGTGTAGCTCCATGCGTCCAAGCCAGTAGAACTCCATGCGCCCAGCCAACGAAGTTTCATCGCCCAGCCAGTGGAACTCCATGCGCCAAGCCAGTGGAACTCCATGTGCCCAGTCAGTGAAGTCTCATACATCCAGTCAGTACAACTTCATGCACCCAGCCAGTGAAGGAGGGCGCATAACCTAAGACATGGCTATGCGCCCAAGCCTGACTCAGTCAAAGCCATGATCAACACGTGCACCGAAGCACATGGCCACGTCAGTCTCCACGAGCAGTCGTTCACCGAAGCATGCGGCCATGTCAACACCACGACCAACCCACGATCTCGCAGCCTGTATGCATCTACATCCTATGCGCCCAAAGCAGGACTATGTGCCCACATGAAAACCAGCGTGTTTCTTCATGTGGGTGCATAACACCATTCCAGCTCAAACGACTATAAAAGGGGGACCTCATCCCTCTTCAAACACACAGAATGGAGAGCATTTTCAAGAGCCAAATTACTGCACTTCTTGCCAGTGAGCCGAGAGTTAGCAATTTTTTTAGGTTTTCTTCCACTTTTGTAATCGGAGTGTCAACGGAGTAAATGAGCAACTGTCGCTCGATTTCTATCGTCCCATTCTCCAGAATTATTTTTTGTACTCGGGGATCCTTAGCGCAGGATCTCTCAGGCGTACTCGATTTGTGGTGCCAAGCACCAATAAAAGAAAAGACAGCATTTTCTTCTTCTTTTTTGTGTGTGTCCACAAAAATGGCGACTCTGTTGGGGACTACCTTTTCCTCTGACGAGAAGGTGGTGACGCAATCCGATACCGACAAAGTGGGTAGTACTCAAAAGATGTTGATCGTAAAATTTGATCAGCAGGCGTTCGAAGAGATACTCTCGAGGGACGGCTCTACTCCCTCAAAATTAGCGAAGCCAAATAAGTCTCTCAAGACTTGGCTTCTGAAGGCTCGCTGCGCATATCCTGCTAGTGTCATAGCAAATATACAACAGGAGGACTCTGTCACCTGGGCGCAGAACTCTGCCACAGAAGTCCCCCAAATGGAGAAGGCTCACACCGTTCTGGGCTCTACTAGCCCAGTGACTTCTTCCCTCCATAACCAACAACAGAATGTTCAAAACTCGAGACTTGGCAGAGGAAAACACTACGATGCCAAGAATCGGGGTATACGATACTCTGGCCAAACCCGGCGAGGCTCACAAACGAAGGAGGTGAAACTGGAAGAAAATAGCACTGCTCCACCAAGCATGCGCCCAAAGCCATGCGCCCAAGGGAGTGCTTGGGCGCATAGCCCCAACCAGGATACTTCTGTCTTCAGCAGGCTGGGCATTCAGAGTCATGCGTCTAAGGCTATGCACCCAGGCTCTCTGGATCTATACTATGCGCCCACATCAAGGCGACTCAAACATGGTGTCAAGAAGCATGCACCCAAACCCAGTCTTCAAGGCCTATACGTCTACAGTAAAAAGACAGGCCCCAACGCGTATAGCACGGGGATGTCTTTAAGGACATCATAGAACTTAGGTGTGGGGGTTGCCCCTGCACATGAACTAAGTCTGGATGCGCCTACTCTCCTTACGAACCCGCATGCAAAGCTCGGCGATGCATGCAAGATAGGTTGTAAGACAAAACTCCCTTTTGCTGACTTGCGTGACATGATAAATCATAAGCGTAAAGCGAGGGAGAATATAACAATTCATAGTGCACTTCCGTTCACCAATATTGTTATCAACTGTTGTTGCTCCAAAGTGACAAGACTGCCTCAGAGAAAATCCGTGTTTCGACGGCTGCACTTCTCTGACGACGAGAAGCCACTATGTATTTCATCCAACATGGCTTTATGGGGTCCCCCTTACGGAAGCCCCAATCAAAAATGGTGGACCACCAACCCAACCTTCTCCCTCAGTTCTACGAGAAGAAGAAGACGAAGTCTACCGACAGATGGCCAACAGGTTGTCGCATCTGAAGGAGTCTATATGGTTACCCGGTCAAAGGCGAAATTCCGTGCAGAAGACGAAGAATCCCAAGCCGGGGGTAGCATTCCCTTAGAATCCGAAACAGATGACCCCCATACTGGTGGTAGCCTTCCAGAGGATGATGATCCCTCTGAATCCAATGGCGATTATCTACCTCCTCTACTTGAAGATGAAAGACTTGTCTACTCGGAGACAAACAGTATCAGCACTAGTTGCATTGCTTCCTCTGTTCATCCTCGCATGCTATCTACATACATGACGGACGAAGAAAGACCTGAAGAAGCTATTGATCATACTAGTAAACGGCTAGAGGGTATCGAAATAGCATTCGCCAAGATCACTGATATGCTTACCAGTATCATTGCGGTTTAAACTGCTGGGGCTGTTTCTCCACCTCAACAAAATGTCTCAGCTCATGCTAGTCCGGCTCACAGCAACAACCCTCCTTCACTACAAAAGGAGTATCATTCCATTGTACCTCCTCCAAATCTTGTAAATACTGGGGGTGGTCCTTCGCCAACAATGCCTGACAACCGTTCAGCAGCCGTTTCCCAACACCTGTTCAATCAACAGGATGCAATTGATTCCTTGGTCGCTCGCCTCGATACCATCTCGCACAAAGACGAGCTTCAAAAGATAGGGATATCTCAACCGTATCCCCCTGAGTGGGAGAACGCTACTTGTCCTCCTAACTACAAGCCGCTGACACTGAACTCATTTGACGGTTTAACTTTTCCTCGTCAGCACATGACATACTTCAACACGCAAACTCTGCACTTGTCCAGAGACGATTCGTTCCTGTCGAAGCTGTTCATTAGCACCTTGCAGGGGTAGCCTTCGAATGGTTCTGCAGTCTGCCTGACGGGTGTATCAATTCATTCAAAGACTTGGAGAGGTTGTTCCTTAACAGGTTTTACGAGAGTGGCATGCATGTCAGTATGTCCACCCTCATCGAGACCAAGCAAAGGAGGACCGAGTCTGTCATCGCCTTCATTGAATGCTTCAGGCGGTTAGCACTGAAGATGCCCTTCGGCATACCAGACTCAGAACTTATGGATACTTGTCAACATAACTTCCTTTCTATAGTGAAGTTTTGTCTAGGTATACATAAGTACGATACATGGCCCGCTTTCATTGGGGCCAAGGATGCTACTGAAAACGACGTTCCTAACTTGGAACTACTGGGGTTGAAGACACCCAAATCGGAAGACAAGGGCAAGCATCCTCAAACTATCCCTGTTCGTGAGGGTAAAGGAAAAGAAGTCCTGAAAGTCGACACATCCAAAGGAGCTTCCAATTCTTAGGGCACTTCCGACAAGCCTAAGGGACCTTCTCCTTCAATGAAGACGATGTCATTACCATCTTCCATACACTAACGAAGGGTAATAAGCTGACATTGCCTCCCCCACGACGTCCTGCAGAGGCGAGCCAACTCAATGATCCCAAGTACTGTCTCTATCATCAGTACGTGCATCACTCCACCAAGGACTGCATCGTCCTGAAGAAGAAGATACAATAGCTTATCGATAGCCAAGTGATCAACCTCGAAGCTGAAGACAAGGTCGTATCTGCTAACATGATCTCTCTTCAGTTCGACGACTTTTCTCCTACAGAAGTCCCAGACGGTGTGATTCCGATCCCCAAGACGACGATGGAAGTCGTCAACCTACCACCAGCTCGCAACTCGACCTTGGTCCCACTCACAACTGAACGCGGTGAGATCATATGGGTCCACCCGGACCTTGTCCAGGAAGTGACGCAGGGGATTGCACCTCCCAAAGTAAGAAGGGGCAAGAAATTCAAGCCATGCCATATGGTGTCCTCCCCCATCTACGAGGTTCTATCTAGCGAGACGCGATCCGGGAAGACTTATCTTCAGACGTACGATCCCGTACAAAAAGAGGCACTACCTTCTCAACCTCCTGCTGCCCCCACAAGCTAAGAAGCTGGCCCGTCCAAGCCCTCAACTTCGAACAAACCAAGCAGAAAGAGATACGGTTTGACAAATCTCTAAAGATGCCAGCTCCCGAAGGCATGGATCGGCCCTACAACTTTGACATACTGGCTCAGCTAGCCAATACACCTGCCAGGTTGTCTCTATTCGATCTATTGCGACTCTCCAAAGAAACACGGAAGGCCTTAAGTAAAGCATTACTACATGCCGACTCTTACCTCGCTAAAGTCAAAGCCCCTGCTGAAGACCCTGTCTCCTGTCTTCGCTGCCACAGTACTATAGAAATGGTGCCTAACATCACCTTCTCACAGGAAGATATGCCACTAAAAAATAATCGTCATGATAGACCCCTGTACTATACAGGGTATATCAGGGCGATCAAAGTGGACCGTATGCACATCGATCCAGGATCCTCCCTCAACATCATTCCTAGAAGTTTGCTTCAAGTTCTGGAAATTCCTCTGCACAAGCTATCCGCAAGCAACACAACCATCATGGCTTTTAATGGTGGTCGAAGCCATCCGCTAGGCAAGATCCATCTCAAATGCCAGATCGGTGATCTCCGAATGGAGGTTTCCTGCTATGTGATCGACGCCAACGTATCCTACAATGTCTTGTTGGGACGTCCATGGATACATGAGAACATGATCGTTCCTTCTACACTTCACCAGTGCTTCAAGTACGTCAACAGTGACGGTGTCGTAAAGACGGAGTTTGCCGATGTCGATCCTTTTAAGGGCATCGAAGCTTACTACGGGGATTCGGTACTTTACCAATCTCAACCCCCCAAAGATGACGGCAACGAAGCTGACAATAAAGCTGAAGCAACTCCATCCCCCAATCACGGTCCCCTGATTATCCGAGTCAAAGGACGTACTACTCCAAAAAGTACTCCGAAGCCTCTCACTATCTGGATGAAAAAGAAGAACCCTGACAAGGTCAAACCATTGACCATCACTCTCAGTAAGACCCCCAGGGAGGAACCTACTGATGCCCGTCCCCCCAATCCTGAAAAATTACCCTACATGGTGAACTCGGCCAAGACTGCAGCTCTTCTTCCAGATGATGATCCCCTCAATGAGTATATCAATACTCAGAATAATGTACCTTTAGTGGATGATGTTATCCGTGAAGAAGAACTTGCGTATTTTCTTAGTAAAGGTTTATCTTTGAATTACTCCGATGTCTATCAATCTGTAAACCACTACATAGATACGATATACGCTTTAGAGAACGGCATAGGGCCACACCTCTATATGTCAGTCACAACACCTCACCTGCGGGAAAATGTTTACCCTGAAGATATCCTCTACTTCATCGTTCCAGCCAGAAAAAAGGATGAAGAACTAATCATCTTCGGCCGTATAATTGGCGAGAGAAAGTTCGTTCCAGACTCTACTTCTCCCAAGCACAACACAGAAGCTGACTATGACTCTGGGAAAAATACAACTTTTTCGGTATAATTAGATGGCCAGGAATATCATCCAAAATATGGGATATAATATCAAAAGCAACGGAGGGCTAAATTACGGCCGAGGAAGACGGTTGCCAATACGACACTTTGCTCCTCCCGGCAAACCTGAGAATTACTATCAACAAAACGGCGTCGGTCTAGGCAATGTCTCTTCTCTAACAACTCTCGAAAGATCAGATGATGAAGTAGATCATTGTTCTCATTCTTCTGATTCCTCCCTCTGGGACTCAGACTCCAGCATCGGCGACATGTTCAAAGCAACTATGTCCGCAACATAGTTTTTGCTGACCAAATTATAGATGATGTCCAATCAATCAAACTCAAATAATAGGCTCAAAAGATGGACACCAGGTGGGAGCTGCGCTTTGAACAACGTGAACCACCTACCGAAGATAAAGTCATCCAAGTCAGTCTAGGAGATAAAGCATCCTTCAAACTAATCTTCATTAGCAAAAGCTTATCTGACGAAGAGCGCCAATCTCTTATATAGCTTATAAGAGAATACTTCAACATCTTCGCATGGAGCAATGAAGACATGCCAGGCTTGGACCCTAAAGTCGCCATGCACCGCCTGAACATTTCATCTAAAGCTAAGCCAGTGAAGCAGCAACAACGACGATTCCGACCAAACGTCTTGGAAGCCATCGAGAATGAAGTCAAGAAGCTCATCTCTAGTAGGTTCATTCATGAGGAACAACACCCAGACTGGGTTGCCAACATCGTCCCAATCATGAAAAAAAATGGTAGAGTTCGAGTCTGTATCGACTACCGTGATCTGAACTTCACATGCCCGAAGGATGAGTTCCCTCTACCGATTACTGATGTAATGATTGACAATACTTGCGGCTTCGAACGGATGTCCTTCATGGATGGGTTCTCAAGCTACAACCAAATCAAGATGTTCCCCGACGACGAGAAGCACACATCTTTTCGAACACCGTTGGAGGTATACTGCTATACGGTGATGCCCTTCGGATTGAAGAATGCAGGGGCAACATTCCAGCGAGCCATGAACACAACTTTTGCAATCATTTGTGCAAAATTGTGGAGTGCTACATAGATGATATCACAGTCAAAAGTCATCTCAAGGGCAACCACCTCCAAGACTTGAGAACGGTGTTCGAACTAATGCGTGCACACCAACTCAAGATGAATCCAACCAAGTCTTTTCTGGGAGTCTCCAGCGGCAAGTTTCTTGGTTTTGTCATCACTTCAAAGGGTATACATCTAGACCCGGAGAAAGTAAAGGCTATTCTCGACATGCATCCTCCAAAAAACTTCAAAGAGCTATGCGGACTACAAGGAAGGCTAGCCTACATCAGACGATTCATTTCAAACCTCTCTGGAAGGTGTCAACCGTTTACCCATCTCATAAAGAAAGGCGTATCTTTCGTCTGGACTGAACAATGTCAACGTGTATTCGACGACATCAAAACGTATCTTACAAGCCCTCCAGTATTAGTAGCTTCAATAATGGGGAAGCCCTTTTTACTATATATCCACGCTATGGACCATTCTCTTGGCACCCTATTAGCTCAGAAGAATGAAGGCAGCCACGAACAGGTAATCTACTACCTCAACCGCACAATAGTGGGTGCCGAACACAGATACACACCGGTGGAGAAGGAATGCCTCGCACTAGTATTCGCCATCCAGAAGACATGCCACTACGTGTCTGGGCAGACTATCCACATCATATCTAAAGTCAACCCTCTCAGAATACTCATGACTAAACCGGGTTCTCTCAATTCCCGTTTAGCTACATGGACAATGTTGCTGACTCCATACGACATGATCTTCGTCCCTCAGAAGGCAATAAAAGGCCAAGCATTAGCTGATTTTCTAGCCGCTCATCCGGTGCCGGAGTCGTCCAAACTCTACGACGAAATCCCCGACGAAGTGGTGGAGTCCTGAGCAACAACTCTCATGCGGCTCTGTCAGGACACTCTGTCCTTGTGGCTCGCAGTTAGGACACGTGGCAGAAGATCAGTTGCCCCCGTCTCCCTACGACTCGCAGCATAATGATAGTTGGACACGCAGCATCAAATCAATCAAGATTTATCAACAATTTCCAACAACCAGATTTAGTACAATCCTCATAATTACCTGGATCAAATCAGATTAATTACAATCAAGCATATTGAATACGTGGCAGGAGATCCGAGTTTGTCGTGATAAATCATGAAGATTCATAGCAATCAACATTAATTGCCTATACGGATTTGGCGTAATCAACATCAACTGCCCAGATTTGTCGCAATCAAGATTAACGGCCCAGATTAATTATCAACAAAATAGGATCAAGAAAAATGGTAATTAATCCCCAGACCGCCGACTTTTAAAGGGGAAATCATTGTAAACCCTAATGATCAGATCCCACTCCTATAAATAGCAAGGTGCCATTCCTTTGCAAAAAAAGAGAAGATGACCCCTGGCTGGACACACAGAGAGACAAAGGCACGTACAGAGGAGTCTTCCCGCATGTTCCAGAGCATTTCTTCATCAGAGTCAAGGCTACGTCCGATCGTCCAAGGAGTAAGGCAGAGCTGCCGTCGCTTTTCCGAGCCTCTACCGTCACCCCCCAGAAAAAAATAAACAATTGTACTTAGACTGCTGTACCTAGGTTTTTGTCCCTAGGCTTTCTTTGTACGAGCGAGTTTGTATTATGAGTTAAAGTTCAGTCCTCCGATATAATTGTTCTGTTCTTTTACAATCAATGTCAAACACGATGGCGACTCTGCTGGGGGCAAACTTCTCCATAGCTGAGGGGTTGGTGACGCAATCGGATGCAGCCAAACTTGGCTCCACACATCAGATGATGGTCGCCCGGTTCGACCAACAGGCATTTGAAGAAATGCTCTCCGACGGGAGCGTTGGCGCGGTCCAGCAACGAGCCCGCACAAAGAAGGCCCACCGGGAGTAGAGGTCCAAATCATTTGCTCCTCCCCAAGCTCCCGAAGAAGTGCTCTCTGTTGCCCAAGATGGCAGAAAAGTCTTGCAGGTGGCCCCGCTTCAGATCATAGAGGACTCTATTATCCCCAAGTCTGACAGAGGAAAACACTACGATGTTGGACTTGTAGGGGCAAAGGGTGACTCTACACGGTCCAAGAAGAAGCCACAGAAGGGCGCCAGCCGCATGAAGACTCATGCGGCCACAATGGCTAGCCGCAGACAGAAGACTTATGCGGCCAGAACTTCCAGCCACATGGAGGATGCTCATGCGACCACTATGACATCCAGCCGCATGGAGGAGGCTCATGCGGCCAGAACTTCCAGCCGCATGGAGGAAGCCCATGCGGCCGCTACAGTTTCCAGCCGCATAAGTACTGCCAGTCGCATGCAAGCGGGTTATGCGGCTAACCATCTCAATCGCAGGCCATCGGCCTCATGCGGCTCAGGTTCAGTGTTCGACCGCCTCTCAGGCAGTTTGGACTCCAGATGCTCTCAGGTGCCAGTCTCTCTGGACTCTTCCTACTATGCACTTCCAGGTGCTAGAAGGAAGAAGTCTAGGGTAGCACGGGCTTGCTAAGCTCAAGCAGCTGTCCCAACTTACGACTATCAGGGCATCCCGCTGACTATTACGCGGGCCCCTGATGGAAAGTTGTACCGAACTATTCGTGTCTAGCCCCCGACGGCCAATGGACAGGATAGTTACCAAGAGTCTCCCAACAACAATCAGGAGCGAGTACTCTTACCAGCCCCACATCAGGGAGCAGACGGGATGCCAACACACTCGTGTGCTCAGGACTCCCGGGCCCATAAAATGAGTGATTTGCGTGATGTGATTCTTCATAAGCACAAAAAAGAGGAGAAACCTCGGCGTACAAAGAGTCCTTCCATGGACATCACTGCATCCAGGTCATCGTCAATTGCTGCTGCAACAAGATGGAGGTACAAGAAGACCGACAGTCCGTCTTCCATAGACTGCAACTTCCAAGAGCGGTCCCACCACCAAGCTCAGATGACGAGGCGCTTCACTTCGCCTCTTGTAACTCTGTCCAGAAGGCCCCTAACAGCAAAGTAGGGAAGAAGATGAATCTGGCTAGCCCAAAAATCTCAACCGACACAGCCAAGAAGCTCTCATCCAAACGGTTGTCCACAACCACCGTGGGAGGAGTGTTTCAAGGCACCCGCTCAAAGACAAAATCTTCAACACTTGGGGATTCATCATCATCTCTGGGGGTAGCCGAAGCTGGAGATAGCACCCTTCTGAACGTCCACAACAACCCGATGTTCCAAGAAGATGTACCAGGGGAAACAATTCTCCCCACTGATACAGCAGATTCAGACGTCCCTGAGGACGTCCATGGATGCCAAGATGAGACAGCCTCCCATGCAGGGGGTAGTACTTCCTCTGAGTTTGAGCCGGAGGAGAACATTCCGACATACCCTGATGACTTCTTAATGCAAGGGTACGATTCGGAAGGTACTTTCTACACCGTTTCTTCCATCTTCCATCTGAGAACGGTATTCATGACAAATAATGACCAAGACGGTCCCAGTGATCGCTAACGCATCGACACTTTGGAGGCCATACTTCAACACTTGGTCAAGTCCATGGACAAGATCAAAGCGGCCATACCAGCTCTACAAGGAAGGACGCTTGGCCAAACAAGCATGGGTCCCGCGGTCAATGCGGACTCCAATACAGTTGCGTCGAACCCGATTGACAATCCTCCTGAAATGTCGGCTCCCTCCGCTGCAGACGACGCCAGGGAGGCAAGAAGAGAGGTCCTGGAGCTCCGGGCCATATTTTTTGCCCGAGAAAACTCTCGAGACCTCAGGGTACGACAACCGTATCCAGCTGCGTGGAGGGATGTCCCCTTCCCACCAAGATATAAGCCATTCAACATCAATCCATATGATGGAAAGACATCTGCAAGTAGGTATATCACCTACTTCGAAGTCACAACCGACCATCTGCCCCATGACGATGCCATACTTACTCGGTTGTTCATCGGGACATTGGTAGGGGTCGCCTTCGATTGGTACCGCAACTTGTCTGACAACTGCATCCACTCTTTTGCTGGCTTCAAGAGCATATTCTTGGAGAGGTTCTATGAGGTAGGGCAAGACGTGACGATGTCCACCCTCATGGACGTCGTCCAAGGGGAGAAGGAGCTAACAAGAAATTATATTGAGTGGTTCCGCCAAACTGCAATGAAGCTGCCCTCCGGTAACCCGGATTCCTTCTTGATTGAAATTTGCCAAAAGAGGCTGCTTCCCACAATCAGCCTCTGGATGGACGAAAGTCAATTCAGGGACTGGAAGACTTTTATCATCAGTGCCACTAGCACAGAAGACAAATTAAAGAAAGCCCGCCAGCTAGGATTGCACATCTCGGATGGAGACGACAAGGGCAAATGCCCTAACGCCAACAACAACAACGGCGGTAACCCCTCCAACAACCAAGACAACAAGGGCAAACAGGCTATAGTGGCCGACACAGCCCCGAAGCCTGAACCAAAACAAGCAGAAAGGCAGTGGCCGCAGATAACCTACTCCTTCGAGGACAGTCATGTCAATCCTATATTCGATATGCTCTTGCAAGGAGGCAGAATTCAGCTCCCCCCTCCGAGACGTGAACCTCGGCCTGCAGAGATGGAGAGCCCCAAGTACTGCCACTAGCATCGCTACGTCCATCATGCTACGCAAGACTGCTTCTAGTTAAAGAAGTACATTCAGAGCCTCATCGACTCCAAAGCCTTGGCCATCGATTTCGAGGAAGTGACGATCGCTGCCAACATGGTGTTTGTCCAATTCGGCAGCTTCCCGCCGACGAGGACCCAAGACGGCGTAGTACCAATCCCCCGAGCAAAAATAGAGGTTGCTAACCTTCTGCCTCCCCGAGACCCGGCCGCTGGGTTGGTACCCCTCACCACATCGCGAGGGGAGGTCATGTGGGTCTATCTGGATTTGGTATCCGAAGTAACCCAATCAGCATCGCCTTCTACTGGTAAGAAGAAGGGCAGAAAAGTTAATTCCTGCCGCACAATCTCTGCTGACATCGAAGAAGCGACGGCTGTCGTTACCCGATCCGGTGCACAAACTCAACCCCAACCGGGTAACACGGCTGAAGATCATCAGTCGGCCGCTGCTGATGCTCTGGGACCTTCTCAGCCCACGACGACCGACAAGCCTAGGCCGAAGAAGACTCGCTTCGACAGGCCGCTTCAAAAAATGGTACCTCAGGGGCTGGAGAGGCCTTACAATTTTGACATCTTGGCACAATTGGCCAACACACCGGCCAAATTGTCATTATATGAACAATTGAGGCTCTCCAAAGATGTTTGTGTCGCACTGAGCGAAGCACTTCAGAACGCGGACGCTTATCAGGCTTAGGCTAATATGGCAGAAGAAAGCTCGCCGGGAGATCTTCAGGATAGTGCCTACACAGGTACAATGCCCAATATTGTCTTTACTCCGTAAGACATGCTTATCAAGACCAAATTGCACGATCGCCCTCTGTATTATACTGGATACGTCGGCGACGTCAAGGTGGATCGGATGCACATTGACCCCGGCTCTTCAATAAGCATTATCCCGAAGAGCTTGCTTCACCATCTGTGTATCCCTATGCTTTGCCTGACACCTACAAGCACCGCCATCAGCGGTTTTAATTCAGGCAGAAGCTACCCGATCGGGAAGATTCGCTTGAAATGTCAAATCGGCGACCTTCAGTCAGAGGTGACTTGCTATGTCATAGACGCGGATACTTCCTACAATATTCTCCTGGGGCGTCCATGGATATTTGATTACATGATCGTGCCCTCCATACTACACCAGTGCTTCAAGTACATCGACAAGCACGATTTCATGAGGACGGAATTTGCCGACATTGATCCCTTCAAGGGGGTCGAATTATACTATTCAGATTCTTGCTTATACGAGAAGTCAAAGAGGCACTTGATCGAAGAGGACGTTCAGGAGCTGACGGAGGTCATTACGAGGCCGGAGGAACCCTTGAGAATCTATCTCCAACCTTGCAAACCGGGCAAGATGGCACCTCTCACAGCCACTCTACATAGAGATACAACGAGCCTCCCGGTGCTCACCACACAAAAGGAGCAGATAACAATCCGACTGCTAAAGTCTAGCCAAGCACCGAGATCTACTACAGAGTCGCTGACAATCAGGCTGCCTAGGACCGGTCAACAAACAGAGGTGCCTCATCCCTCTGTTAAGCCATTGACGATTCATCTTCCCAAGGCAAGTCGACAGCCGAACGCCAAGCTGGGGATTGCTAGCGAACCGACATCTCCCCATCCAACATCAAGTACTAAGCCGGGGGTCGCTAGTGTGCCTACTACTCTAAGTTCAACTCCACTAGTGGTGCCCCTGATGATTAAGCTGCCCAAGCCATCCTCCCAGTCTTCATTTGTACAGGGCGTGGCCAATGAGGAGTCAGAATTGGCCAAGTACGTGGCTGCTCACACTGATGTCCCTTCAGCTGATGATGTAATCCCACCTAAGAAGTTACCCTATTTCGTCAATAAAAGGTTATCTTTGAACTACCACGAGCTTAATAAGCTTTGTACAATGTATGCTAAAGAATACGGTATAGGTACCCACCTACACATACAGGTGACAAATGTGCACACAACAAACCAACTTACTCCCGTGGAAGACGCCTTCCGCATACACGAGGGAGAGGATCATCCGATCATCTTCGGCCGTAAGAATGATCCACAGCCTTTCAAGATAGAAGAAGTTGATCCCGAACCCGATACCGGGAGATTGCCACTTTATCTGTATAGCTCCCGATCCAAGTACCTCATGCAAAAACAGGGGTATGATCTGGAAACTACGCCAGGCTTAAACTACGGCATTGGTCGGCGGTTACCCTTGCAACCATCATCCCCGGCCGGGAAACCACGGGATTACTACAACAAGACCGGACATGGGCTAGGTTATGTTACACCTACAACGACCCCTGAAAGCTCAGACGAGGAATGTGACTGGCATTCACACTCAAACGGATCACCAACTTCTAATTCAGACGTCAGCATCGGTGACGTATTCAGAGATGCTCTGTCTGTAAATATGGCATTCGCTGATGTCTACGAAGAAGAGGAAGACGGACCCGAGCTCCTTAAGTTAGAGCCGTGGGCCCAGCAAATGGATGCACAATAGGAGAAATGCTTCGAACTTGGTGAACCTCCCACTGAAGACGAGGTTATGCAAGTTGACCTCGGTGATGAGTCCTCTCCCAAGCCAATCTTCGTCAGCAAAAGCCTGACAGATAAAGAACGAGAGCACTTTTGCAACTCATCAGAGAGTATTTTGATGTGTTTGTCTAGAGCTTTGAAGACATGCCAGGGCTAAACCTCAAGGTTGCACTTCACAGGATCAACATTCGTCCGGACGTAAAGCCGGTCAAGCAACAGCAACGATGGTTCTGCCTAGATATCATGAATGCCATCAAAGCTGAGGTCAACAAACTGATAGCTAGCGGCTTCATCCGGGAGGAGCAACATCCATACTGGGTCGCTAACATAGTACCAATCCTCAAGAAGAACGGGAAGATTCGAATCTGCATCGACTTTCAAAATTTAAACGAAGCATGTCCTGAAGATGAGTTCCCTCTTCCTATCACGGACATCATGATCGACAACACATGTGGTTTCGAGCGCATGTCATTCATGGACGGCTTCTCAGGATATAACCAAATCAAAATATTTCCTGACGACGAGAAGCACACATCATTCCGAACACCAATCGGTGTGTACTATTATATAGTCATGCCCTTCGGTTTAAGGAACGTCGGCGCCACATATCAACGAGCCATGAGTGTCATCTTCAGATATCACCTGCGAAAGACCGTAGAGTGTTATGTCGATGACATCGCTGTTAAAAGCCGCTCTAAGGGAAACCATCTGCAGGACCTGAGGACAGTATTCGACCTGATGCGAGCGCACAACTTGAAGATGAATCCTACTAAATCCTTTTTGGGCGTATCTAGCGGGAAATTCCTGGGTTTCATCATTACTGCCCAGGGAATTCATATAGATCCGGAGAAGACGAAAGCAATCATGGAGATGGGTCCCCCGAGAAATCTCCGCGAACTCTGAGGCCTTCAAGGGAGGCTAGCCTACATCAGAAGGTTCATCTCTAACCTCTCCGGAAGATGCCAACCATTCACCCATCTCATGAAGAAGGGTGTCTCGTTTGTATAGGATGAAGAGTGCCAACGCGCCTTCGACAACATCAAGGAATATCTGTCAAATCCTCCAGTCCTGGTAGCCCCGGTTGCTGGAAAACCGTTCCTGCTCTATGTACGAGCGATGGAGCATTCTCTCGGTGCTCTACTAGCAAAAAATAACGATGCAGGCCATGAACAGGCTATCTATTATCTCAGCCGAATGATGATAGGGCCTGAGCACAGATACACTGCCGTAGAGAAGGAGTGTCTCGCTCTGGTGTTCACTGTTTAGCGACACTATGTAACGGGATAAACCATACATGTTATATCACGAGTCAACCCTCTCAGGGTCCTCATGACGAAACCAGGCGCACTCAGCTCTCGTCTGGCTACCTGGGCAATATTATTATCTCCCTACTACATGATCTTCATTCCGCAGAAGGCTGTTAAAGGTCAAGCTCTGGCAGACTTTTTAGCAGCCCATCCTGGTTCGGAGACAACCAGAATATATGAAGAGATGCCAGACGAGGTCGCCGAGTCAAATGTGACCTCCTACGATGCCATCTGGTGAATGTTCTTCGACGGCGCTTTAAGAACCGGACCCAAGGGTAACATTGTCATTGGGGTCGGAGTGGTGCTAATTTTGCCTTCTGGGTTGGTGATCAATAAGGCATACTCCCTCACCGAGCCCTGCTCAAACAACGTGGCAGAGTACAGCGCTTTGGTCATCAACCTCCCACTTGTAAAGGAGTTGGGGGTAGAGTACCTGGAAGTATATGGTAATTCCCAGCTAGTCGTCAATCAGATCCGGGGTTCAAATGAAGTCCTCCATGAAGATATATTCCCCTACCATCAAATAGCGATCGACATCATTTCGTCGTTTGAAGGGTTCTTCATAGAGCATGTTCCCAGACTCCAGAACATTGAAGCTGATGCCCTAGCAGGCCTGGCCGCTTCCCTAGCAGTTTTGAGGCATGCTTATCACTTGGTTGACGTGATAGGCCACGAATTGGTTTGCCCCAAGAACAACGTTCAATGTGTTGAGAGTTACTCCGCTCTGACGGTCGACGAAACACCAAACTAGAGACAGCCATTCATCGACTTTGTGGTCTACGACATCTTACCGGAGAACCCGAAAGAAGCTACCTCTATCCGAAGGCGTTCCCTCAGATTCTTCTATGATACAGAGACGAAAATGCTGTACCGATGATCCTACGACGGATTACTGCTTCAATTTCTGTCAAATACAGACGCCAAAAAAGCCGTACACGAAGCTCACGATGGTGTTTGTGGTGCCCATCAGCCTGGTCTGAAATTGTAAGACCGCCTTCGCCGAATGGGCTATTACTGGCCTACGATGGTAGCAGATGCGATAGACTATGCAAAAAAGTACAAAGCCTGTCAGGTCCATGCTGATTTCATCCATCAACCATCCGAGTTCCTACACCCGACGGTGGCTTCCTCGCCATTCGAAGCATGGGGAATGGACATCATCGGTCTGATCACTCCACCTTCGTCCAGAGGGCACCTCTTTATTCTTACAATCACAGATTACTTCTCCAAATGGGTGGAAGTTGTTCCGCTCGCAGAAGTAAAGACATCAAACGTGATCAGCTTCCTCAAGCATCACGTCATCTATCACTTTGGACTGCCCCGAAGGATCATCCACAACAATGGTCCACAGTTCGTAAGCCACGCTTTCTATCAGTTCTGCGACAAGCATCGAATCCAGAATGTTGCTTCGACACCATACAATCCAGCGGCGAATAGGTTGGCTGAAGCATTCAACAAAACAATCATCAATCTTCTCAAGAAGTTTGTGTCTTCCAACAAACGCAACTGGAACGAAAAGCTTGGCGAATGCTTATGGGCGTACCGCACCAAAGTCTGGACGGCCACTAGGAACACACCATTTTATCTGGTGTGCGGCAGCGAGGCAGTTCTCCCATTGGAGACTCAAATCCCCTCGCTCTGCGTCGCCCTCACTTACCGATTGACGACGGATGATAACTACCGCCGTCGGCTACAGGAGTTGGAGGCCTTAGACGAGAAGCGTCTGTTGGCTCAACAACGAATCGAGCTTTATCAAGCACGCATCTCTAGAGATTTCAACAAGAATGTTAAAGTCAGAACGTTCCAAGTGGGCGATCTCGTTTTGGCAGTTCGGAGGTCGATAGTTATGACTCACAAAACCGTCGGCAAATTTCAACCAAAGTAGGAAGGCCCGTTCATCATCGAGACTGTATTCTCTAATGGCGCATACCGTCTCGCAAAGCAGAATAGAGACTTGCTCATGATGCCCATTAACGACAAGTTCTTGAAGAAGTATTATGTGTAAATGACATCCTCTAACCATTTCTCAGATTGTGAGTTATGTACCCTCCGGTACCGCTGAACTTACATTCTGATCTCAAATCTCTCAGATTGTAAATTATGTACCCTCCGGTACCGCTAAACTTACATTCTGATCCCAAATCTCTCAGATTATGAGTCATGTACCCTCTGGTACCACTGAACTTACACTCTAATCCCAACTATCTTCCAGATTGTGAGTTATGTACCCCTCGGTACCGCTGAACTTACACTCTGACCCCAATTTTCTCGGATTGTGAGTTATGTACCTCTAGTACTGCTGAACTTACACTCTGGTCACTCCAAATCAAAATCATACCGCATCTTCTGGGTAGTAGGTCCCGTATGATCATACCTCTGAACTTCCTTCCTGAAAGAGCGTCCTCCTCATGATCTATTACCCGCACTTTCAGTGCATAAAAAGGGTAGCCGATCCACAAATTTCCGAAATAACCACGTCGATGTTACCTCTGAGTTATTTCCCCTTCCATCAAAAACAAACCGTCCCCTGCATAGAACTTCTACGTCCACATTACCTCTGAGTTGTTCTATGTGTCCTTCGTTGAGTCCACTCCTGCCACGTCCTTATTATCTCTGAGCAGGAAGACTCCGCGGTAAAATCTCTATACTTGCCACGTCCTCATTACCTCTGAGTAAGTATGATGGTTCTTCCTCGACTTATTATCCGTACCCACAACCGGAGTACGCCAAGGATAATAGGCCCATAAATGTCTTCCGATGACCATAAATGTCCTCTGTCGACCACAAATGTCCTCTATTGACCACAAATGTCCGCAGTTGACCACGAATGCTGTACTAAGTTTTCTAGTACATGCCGCTATTTTTTCATCATGTCTTGGGAGCCTAGCTGCTCCCTGGCATTCTTTCGATACCAAGAACTTCCACAGCCGCATCACCGCAAAGTTGTTCTAGGTATCCCTCTCAAACTTGTTATCCGTACCTAAAACCAAGGTATGCCCAGGGTAACAGGTCCACCAAAAGTTCCCCAGGGGGACAAATATCACAACGCCACAAATGAAAAATGATGTAAACATACTTATTTATTCAAAATTAGTTACTTTCACAGAATTACATCTTATGAGCAAAGCCAAAAAGTTCTCCATCTCTTCATTCGGACAAGAAGTAAAAGATTACATTGATGTCCAAAAGAAGCGAAACATAAACTATAGCTAAAAGACGGACAAAAATAACAAGACAAAATACGGACATTTATGGAAACCTACGAATCCTAGTCGTGGTGACGCATATACCATTCCCTCAACCATTTTCCATATGAAGGATCTAGTTGATTAATATTCTCATCCAGGGTAGGAGGGTCAGAACTCCCAGCACTGCTACCCCCAGACTTGGGCTCCTCCTTTACAACAACTTCAATTTTGGGAGTATCTCCTTCCCTGATGGGTGCCAGCTTTTCTTTTTGTTCCTTTATTTTTAACATCACCTCCTCCTTAACGAACGATGACTCTTGTTTGATGAAAGGAGGCAGCACCTCCTCCTTCACGACGATTTCATCCTTCGGCATGGATGCTGCAAAAATTAAAGAAAAGACGAAAGAAATAAGTCAGGAGATGGCCAAAGAACATTTAAAAGAGTTTATCCGGCTCTGTTTGGACGGGTCCTTATGCGGCTCAGTTCTAACTGAGCTCGGGCGGCTCTGTTTGGACGGGTCTTTATGCGGCTCAATTCAGATAAGCTCATGCGGCTCTGATCTATTGGAGCTTACGCGGCCCAGTTCATCAGGAGCTCATGCGGTTCTGTTCAGGGGGACTTCATGCGGTTCTGTTCAATGGTGCTTATGCGGCTCAGTCATTCTCATGCAGCTCAAACATAGGGCATGTCCTACGCGGATCGGATATGAGAAGTTCATGCGGCCCGTACAACATATACGGCTTCATCATATTGAACTTGGGCAGTTCAATGAAGACGAAGGATGAAGGCTTGTGCATAAAGTATGCAACAGAGCCATTGTTGTTAGGGTTCAAAGTATTCGATATTCTACGTAATCCTTACCCTTGATGGCGGGGTGGACATCAGGATGGACTGCGGGCGCTGCAGTCGACGAGGAAGCCGTCGCTTTCTTGCCCTTCGCCGTAACAGAGGGGGCCTTGGAAGCTTTGGGAGCCATTGTCGATCGTTGATCGAAGAAGAAGAAGAAGAAGACGACAGCAAAGGTTCGAGTAAAGGAAGAAAGTAAAGAGTTTCTAATAAAAACTTACTCTTATTTATAGGAGGACAAAGGGGGGAATGTGGACCGATGAACGCTTCGGGTCGTGTGCTGCAGGTAAAACCGACTCCTAGGATTTCATCCCCTCTCAAGGAGATTCATCAAAGCACAAAATTCAAATATTTAATAAACCGACTCTTGGGATTACCCCAAAAGACGGCTCTAAATAAAAAAAAACGAATCAAGGGCAATTAATGACGCCTATGTGGCAGAAAAGACAGTGTGCGGCCAGAGCGATCCATGTGGTTAAGAAGTCTATGCGGTCAGAACATCCTATGCGGCCAGAAGAGCTTATGTAGACATAGACATGCTTCCTATTCAAAGTATTTCAATTTTACAATTTGAAAACTTTGAAGGGGGTCTTGTAGAAGCATGGAAAAGAACAGGAAAATCTATGCGGCTCAAAACAGATGGAGTCTCATGCGGTTCAAAGAAACTCTCAGAGATTCATGCGGCTCAAGAGTATTATGTGGCTCAAAAGTCGCCAACATAGCCATGTGGCTCGAGTAAACGCCATGTAGCCTTATGCGGCTCACCTCTACAGTTGGCCATTAAGCAGCGTCCCCATTTAATGCTCTGACACAACCAGACAACTCTGACACAAAGGTGAATTAACAGCTCTGACATAAAGCTACAACGATGACTCTGCCATAATGGCATACACTTAGGAAAACGAAGGAAATCTCTATACCTGGCACGATCCATCAAACCCTAAAGTCTTCCATGCGGCTTTGACACGTGGCCAGTCGCATGCGGTTCAGGTAGAGGCCACCCCCATATGGCCGCTACGCTCATGCGGCTCGGATCATGGGGACCATGTCCATGCAGCTCAAATGCTGAGAGTCCACGCCCATGCAGCCTTGACACGTGGCCAACCTTATGCGGTTCAGTTAGAAACCGCCCTCATGCGGCTCAGATTTCGGAGGTCACACCTATCCGGCTGTTATCTTCGGGCGGTTCAAATCCTGAGCAGCAACTCTCATGCGGCTCTGTCAGGACACTCCGTCCTTGTGGCTCGTAGTTAGGATAGAAGATCAGTTGCCCCCGTGTCCCTATGACTCGCAGCATAATGATAGTTGGACACGCGGCATCAAATAAATCAAGATTCATCAACAAATCCCAACAACCAAATTTAGTATAATCCTCATAATTACCTGGATCAAATCAGATTAATTGCAATCAAGCAGATTAAACACGTGGCAGGAGATCCGAGTTTGTCGTGATAAATCATGAAAATTCATGGCAATCAACATTAATTGCCTATACGGATTTGGCGTAATCAACATCAACTGCCCAGATTTGTGGCAATCAAGATTAACGGTCCAGATTAATTGTCAACAAAATAGGATCAAGGAAAATGGTAATTAATCCCCAAACCACTGACTTTTGAAGGGAAAATCATTGTAAACCCTAATGATCAAATCCTACTCCTATAAATAGCAAAAAAAAGAGAAGAGGACCCCCGGCTGGACACACACAGAGATAAAGGCACATACAGAGGAGTCTCCCCGCACATCCCAGAGCATTTCTTCATCAGAGTCAAGGCTACGTCCGATCGTCCAAGGAGTAAGGCAGAGCTGCCGTCGCTTTTTCGAGCCTCTACCGTCACCTCCAAAAAAAAATAAACAATTGTACTTCGACTGTTGTACCTAGGTTTTCGTTCCTAGGCTTTATTTGTACGAGCGAGTTTGTATTGTGAGTTAAAGTTCAGTCCTCCGATATAATTATTCTGTTCTTTTACAATCAATAGAAAACAAAGGCCATAAAACCTATCACATCTATATTACCGTCGTTGGGTTTTCATTTCAAATCTATTTGCCCGTACCGCCAGCGTACAGAAGGACGATGGGTTCATGCAAACAAAAAGGAGGGTGGGAGCTCCCCTAGCGGGATACCCTTTACACAAATGATTGGCTCTCCAACACGATCACAAGCAAAGAATGGAGCGAATGTACTCTGTTTATAAAAAATTAGTTACATTCATAGGACTACATCTCATGAGCAAAACAAAAAGTTCTTCATCTCTTCATCTGGATAAGAAGTAAAAGATTACATTGATATCCAAAAGAAAGGAAAATCTGCTACTCATTAGCAACACATAGCTTGGTCAAACTTGGCAACACCATGCTTTTGCCGAAAAATAGTTTTGTAGCCCGTGAAGGAGGTTAAGTTTTGCTGCTAAGCAAGCAAATAAGGCTGTTGAACCTTCGAGAAGCTACACAGAGGAGGAGAAATATAGCATGCTAAAACACCTACAAATGGTGATCTTCTCTCCTCCATGTTGCAGATGTCGTGGGCCCATTTCTCCAAGAGACCATACCTTCAAAACAATATCTCTAGTATTGCTTTCGCCTACTTGAAGAACCGTGAAAGCAGAACCTTCACGATGACGCCCAATTACCGTCCGACTATTCGATGTATAAAGGCTCTTCCTACCATCTGAGGAAAACCCTTCTAAAGCACGAAGAGTCCTGAGCTCTCTGATGTGTACGTCAAGTGTTGCATCTCCACCATTTCAAGAATTATCGATGTCGGTCGTCGAAAAATTTGCTAGCCAGAACCCGTCCAAAACACGAAGAATCTTGAGCTCCCCGATGAGTACATCAAGTGTTGCATCTTCACCGTGCCCAGAATTGCCAATACTGATCATGAAGAAACTTGCTAGCTAGATCCCTACAAAACAGGCAGAAAGAAAGTCAGACATAGAAAAACTGCAAAAAAAAGCTAAGTCCTGAAGACTCCTATGCATCCAAAGGGATATGCGCCCAAAGGGATATACGCCCAAAGTAAGACATGTGGGCGCATAATACTTGCATAGTGTGTGAGCGCATAACATGCCACTGCTTAGAGGACGCATAACATGGCAACACGGGGACACATAGTACACCACAGTGTTGGTACATGACTTCTGTGGGTGCATAGTAATGCTCACAGAAGTATGTTGCCTTAGGCGCAAGCGCCCGGGCAGAAGAAAAGTCCGAGCGTCGTAAATTAACATTCGAGACTTTGTTTTTTTGAAGCATGCCCTCACCCAGAATCGGGTCCTGGACTTCCGAAGACGCTGCCGCAGGAGAAGAGTCACTCGGCGCAGCCCCCTTGCCCTTCGCGGATCTCTTGGCGACCTTAGGAGACATGGTTCTCAAAGAAAGAAGGCAAAGAGTTTTTCTAAAAAAATTCAAAGAGAAAGGAATAATGAACTTTCTCTCTCCTCCAAGGGTCTATTTATAGCCACGGGCTATACTATACGCCCACCTGCTATATGCGCCCATTATGTTGTATGCGCCCACTATAGCCTATGCGCCCACGTAAAGGATCAGCTCTCTGCTTACTTAACGACTGTCCCTTGCTGACGTGGATGACGTATGAAGGATGGACCGCTTCAAATTCTGTTCCGATGAATCTGTCAGTTCGGATTTCGAGAAAAATCTCAACAGTCGTATCTCCTTGACAGGTTGGCCAAAATACTATGTGCCCAAGGAGAGAGCCGTGCTATGTGCCCATTGCCTCGCAAGAAGACGACCCATGCTTCTTTTAAAGTATTTCGAACTTGTTCAAGTATCGAAAACTTTGAAGGGGGTCATGTAGAAGGATGAAAAAAATTTAGCACATGAAGCCCCATGCGCCCAAGTCAGTGTAGCTCCATGCGCCCAAGCCAACGGAACTCCATGTGCCCAGCCAACGAAGTTTCATGCGCCCAGCCAGTGGAACTCCATGCGCCCAGCCAGTGGAACTCCATATGCCCAGTCAGTGAAGTCTCATGCGTCCAGTCAGTACAACTTCATGTGCCCAACCAGTGAAGGAGGACGCATAGCCTGAGATATGGCTATGCGCCCAAGCCTGACCCAGTTAAAGCCATGATCAACACATGCACCGAAGCACACGGCTACGTCAGTCTCCACGAGCAGTCGTGCATCAAAGTATGCGGCCACGTCAACGCCACGACCAACCCACGATTTTGCAGCCTGTATGTGCCTACGTTCTATGTGCCCAAAGCAGAACTATGTACCCACATAAAAACCAGCGTGTTTCCTCATGTGGGCGCATAACACCATTCCAGCTCAAGAATGACTATTAAAGGGGGCCTCATCCCTCTTCAAACACATAAAATGGAGAGCATTTTCAAGAGCTAAATTACTGTACTTCTTGCCAGTGAGCCGAGAGTTAGCAATTTTCTTAGTTTTTCTCCCACTTTTGTAATCGAAGTATCAACGGAGTAAAGGAGCAACTGTCGCTCGATCTCCATCGTCCTATTTCCCAGAATTCTTTTTTGTAATCGGGGATCCTCAGCGTAGGATCACTCAGGCGTACTCGATTTGTGGTGTCTTGCACCAATAAAAGAAAAGACAGCATTTTCTTCTTCTTTTTTGTGTGTGTCCACACATGGCTTCAGGACACAGAGGTTATCCTAGAAGCAGCTAGGATTCCTGAGGGTGACAAGGTGGCTATCGTGCGCCTGCAGTTATTGGGCTTAGCCCGCAGTTGGTGGGCGACGCAAGCAGTTGGATTGGCGACGCCTGTCTTATGGGCGGTGTTCAGCGACAAGTTCCAGACTAAGTACTTTGATGCAGTAGCTCGGTATGATCTACAGAACAGATTCAGCAATATCAAGCAGATGGAAAGGACGGTCGATGGGTATGCGGCCGAGTTTTCTAGGCTCAGTCGGTTTGCTCCTACATGTCAACCGAATTGGATCGAGCCCAGCGATTACAACAGGGGCTCCACTTAGAGATTATCATATCAGTGGAGCAGTTCGAGCACCAGACGTTTGATGCCATCTTGCGAGCAGCAAAGAGGCATGAGTATACCTCTTAGAGGATAATAGATCAAACTGGAGGACGGAAGAGGTCTTATGGACAGTTGTCCCAGTAATCAACACCAGCCCCGGCAGCTAGGGCTTTGAACATTGGAGCTCCTAGGAGGACGACCACAGTTTTATCGGTTCAGCCCTCGACACCAACGTACCCTCAACAACAGAAACAGAAGCAGAAGTAGTCTTCCGTGGTGGGCTGCACTTATTGCGGGAAGCCAGGACACGTATTCTCAGAGTGTCGCAGAGCCCAGGGGTTGTGCTTGGCTTGTGGGGCACCGGATCACATGATAGGGTCCTGTCCGCATAGAGCCATTTTCTCTTCATCAACCCTAACCAGTCTATCGGTTAGGGGACTAACACCAGTACAGCAGCAGTACCAGCCTCCAAGGCTATTGCCGCCTCAGGCTCTAGCTTTCCAGCAGCAGAGGACACAACAGTATGCTCAGGCCCAAGCTCAGATTCAGAACAGGCAGAGAGGTCACCAGCAGAGAGGACCAGCACCAAGAGGACAAGGTCAAGCTATGGCTCTGACCGTGGCAGAAGAATTGGCATAAGGTGAGGTGGTGGCAGGTACCATTCTCGTCAATTCTTTTCCAGCATCAATATTATTTGATTCGGGTGCATCGCATTCATTTATGTCCGCACGATTTGCTACACGAATAGGACTGAAGCCCGAGTCATTGTTAGTAAGGCTCAATATACTTATTGGTAATGGTCTTATGGGAGTAAATAGAATCTATTCCTCGTGTCGAATCCTCGTTAGCGGTAGAGAGTTTTCCGCTAGATTGATAGTATTTCCGGTGGCCGACTATGATGTGGTCCTAGGAATGGATTGGTTGAAGGATCAATATGTAAGAATAGACTGCCATAATGGTAGGATTATTTTTGGTATTCCAGGCGAACCATGTAACGCCCAGTCCTAAAATACGTAGGACTAAGAACGTAGACATGCCAGCTGTATTCATACGAAGTACACACCAATATATGGAATCCTCGTATGAATACATAAGCTGTAAAATGCAGTAAAACCACAACTAATCTCATCCACACAAAATAAATGAATAGAAGATGTCATATAATGAGAATAAATTGTCTTGATACAATATGTCGGGCGGAGACAAATCCACTACCAACAAGATAAGGAAAATACATGAGAAAGAAATAAGTTTGGCGAGCGAAGCGAAGATGATCCAAATACAATCATCCTCGAAGAAGTAGCAAAGACCGCGGCTAGAGCTAGAACACCTGCAAAAGACAATAGCACACACCTGGGGAGATAACCAGGTCCTCAGAGGGACGTAACAAGACACATAATATCATGCCATATAAACTGAATAAATATTGCTCAAATAAATAAGTCAATTGAATTTATAATATGGTCCAATACGCACCTACTGAACGAGCGTACCATCCCCCCAACCAAACAAGGACAGGAGATGGTAAACAAATTCATGGCGACATATCTTTCCATGCCATGAATCCAATATGGTATCCGGACTCCAACAAGGTTCAATACCTTCTCATCGAAGTAGTAAGTCATACCTACAACCAAACAAGGACAAGATGTGACGAACTAATCTGCGACAAGATATTGTTCCAAGCCACGGTCAGATACAAGTACCCAAACCAAAAGTACTCGTACCTAACGGATAAAGGTACCTAACCATTCTATGTAAAATGTAGTTAAGAACAATCCTTCCTACGCATGGGCCCTGGCTAAATAGGATCGGCGTAGTCCCCCTTGGGCACCAGAGGCCCCATCAGTAAGAGCATGACGTTCCGCAGAATCGTCAGTGGCCGTCAGTAATCATGGGTCATCAACCTCGTATCTCCAGCAGAGAGTCCGAGTCACAAGGGAAAGTGCATCGAAGCCCATACGCTAAGGAATTGTCCTTCCCGCCCAATGCCTACTATGTTGTATCCACAACATTAACCTCTATAACCGCTAAGTCAAACTAGCATGCAACCTCTATTAGCGGTTATTCCTATCGTACGGCTTGTACGTACTGGTGGCCAGCCAATCACGCACTTCCGTGTTCTACATGCGACACACAACTTCGTGTTACAACGTGTCAAGGCCAATGAATGCAACACACATGGTGGTCCCTTAAATCTAGGTTTAATTTGTAAGAAAATAATACACAGCAGAAAATATAAATGAACAGTAAGTTCTAATAGGTTATGCCATATATCACAGTTTATTTTGCATAAAGAAAATAAATAATGCATGAAATATGAGCTAAAATAAGTAAACAGCTAATGGCAAGGTGTCTTGCCTGGTAGTACGCCTGGTGTGCTGCAATGATCAAGCTGGCATGAACTGCAACTTCGGTGCAACAACTATATATGGTGACTTCGGGTGGTGGTACGGACAGTTCCATTGGGTCCAGGAGGGTCAAATTAGTTGGGGTGGACATAAGGTAGGCTTGAATTGGACGAAGGAATAGGAATAAGGGAGTTGAGTCATGGTCGGAAGAATAAAGAAAATTTTGACGAATAATAAATATATGATTTTTGAAAACTAATTTATAATACTTGAAATATAATTTATTAGTCAAAATGTGCTTTCAAATAAATATCCGAAAAATCAAAAGTCTTTTTAGGACCCAACTGTAAGTTTGTCAAATAAAAACCTATATCTTATAAATCAAAAATATTTTAGGCGAACCAAAATAATATTAGAAAAATTTTCTAAGGTTAAGAACCATATTTTGTAAAAATCAAGCTATGCTTTTTATTGACTATCAAGAAATATTTATAAATATTTTAAAACTATTTTATACTATATATCTATATAAATGACTCTTCAAAATAATAATAGTGTTACAACCTCACTAATACTATTAAAACCAATTCACTAGAATGATAAAATTATTATTATTATAATTCACCATGTGAATCATATATATAGCTATTTTTCTAAAAACAACAATAAAGTAATAAGAATCACATTATAAAAATAACAATGATAATAATAATAATAATAATAATAATAATAATAATAATAATAATATATGATGTTAGCAATAATACAAAGCTAATCAAACAAATATCTGTTCTTATAAAAAGTTAAACAAACAAAGATAAACAAACAAAAACAAAAAAAACACAAAAAAAAAACAAGAAAACAACATAAAAACCAAAACATAAAGTGTACTCCTCGTTTTGGTTTTAAACAGAGAGAGAGAGAATACAGAGAATTGGCTGAGGGAAAAGAGAAGAGGGAAAGGCGGAGGAGAGAGAGAGAGCGGGGGTCTGCGGAGGAGAGAGCAGCCGCAGGGTTTCGACGGGCACGAAAAAAGGGGAGTGAGCGGCGGAGGGAAGGGCTGGAGAGAGAGAACGGGGCTGGTCGGCGCTCTCGGCGAGGGGTGACAGAAGGCTACGGTGGGCGGAACGGAAGACTACGACGGACGAAGAGAGGAGTATGGGCGCGATCCGGCGGCTGGGGAGTGGGAGATCCGGCGAGAGGAGGAGCTCACGTGAGAGGAGGCAGAGGCGGGTTCAATGGTCGGGCGGGGTTCACTGTTCAGGCGGCGGTCGAGGGTTTGGGGCATGGCCGGGCGGAGGAAGGAGGAAGGAAGGAGAGGCGGTCGGCGGTTTGCCGGACGCGGTGCGCTGGAGGAAGACGGAGGACGTGGGGGAAGTCGCCGGCGCCGGGCGAACCTGGGGCACGGCGGCGCGCGCGGCGCTGGGCGCGGGTTTTGGGGTCTCGTCGGCTAGGGATCGGTCGGCGGCGGAGATGTCGGCATCGAGTCGGGGGAAGCGGCTGAGCGCAGCGCCAAGGAGGTAAGGGTGGTTTCGATTTTTAGGGTTCTATTTCTTTTTTCTTTTTTGACAATTTGCGTGGTGGTGGTCGGTGGGATTTAGAGGCTGGCCGCGGTGGATAGCCGTTGGTGGTAGTTCTGTGACGGTGATGTTGCCAGGTGCCTAGGGTCTTGGTATTGGTACGGGTGGCTGTGGTTGTGATCACGGTGGTCGTCGGGGGGTTTGGGGCTTCGGTTGGGCGCCTGCGATGGTAGCGGGGATATGTGTTTGATCTTATTTGTTTTGCCATTAGGGTTTTATCAATGGTGGCGGGGTGGTGGTTTTGGCCTGGTCTGGTTGGTGTCGGGAGGAACGGCGGGGTGCTGTGGTAGGAGCGGGGACTAGGCTAGGCTAGGCTAGGATTTGAGATGGTGTCGGGATTGTCCGGCATGGGGAAAAATATGTAAATATAAAATTGGAATAAGATTATGGACGGGAAACACGGACATGATGCACGCACGTTTGTGGTGGAGGAATTTGGTGGATGAATAATGAATTGGAGGAGTACCTGCCAATTTATAGGATGTGGGAATTCCCATTACGATAGGATTATGATTTAATTTAAACCCCAAAAATAGATAATTAAATCTACTAAATTAAATCAATCAAATCTAAATCCAAATCCAATTAAATCTAATTAAAAATCTTGGTTTAAAATCAATGGAATAAGTCAAATTTCAAATATTAACTATTTAAATAAATCCATAGATTCAAATCATGATTTAAATCTCTACTATAATTTCGAAATATATTTTCCAAAAATGCTAATAATAATAATTTCGAAAATTATATTTAATATTTAAATTAAACAAATAAATAATTACAAATATATATGTATGCACAAATAATGTTTTCATAATTATGTTTTTCTAGTATACAATAAAAATATTAATTATTCTTAATAATTGTATAAATAAAGGCTTTTAGTAAGTAAAATAATAACTTGGAAATGATAGTAAAATAATTACTGCATATATTATTTTGAAACTATAAAATAATAAATAAAATATTTTTCTAAAATATGTACGCTCGCACATATTTGCACTCGTCGAGCAAAAATAAAATTTCGTGCACGACGTAAAATATGACTACGCGACGTACAATATAAAATTTTAAATCGGTACAAATATTAATTAAAAAAATAGTAGAAATTTAGGGGTTTTACAAACCAAAGTTTTTATTTTCCATAGACAAAGTAGAACCTTCTCCACTGGTATTGCGGATGGCAGTAGCAGAAGCAGTTCAGTTTTCCAGAGTGGTAGAAGAATTTCCTGACGTATTTCCCGAAAAACTTCCAGATATGCTGCCAGAGAGAGATAGAGTTCTCTATCGACTTAATTCCAGGGACGGCACCAGTGTCAAGAGAGTCTACGGAATGGCACCATCAGAGTCGGAGATCATATACAAGATGATTGAAGAACTCAGAACCAAGGGATTCATTCGTGCTAGTGGATCACCTTGGGGAGCCCCGATGCTTCTTATGAAGAAGAAGGATGGTACGTCAAGATTATGTGTTAATTATTGTACCTTGAATTCTGTAACAATCAAGAACAGATATCCCCTACCAAAGATAGATGATTTATTTGATCAACTCAGTGGGGCAACAGTATTCTCGAAGATTGACTTGCGGTCAGGGTACCATCATATCAGAGTCAGAGAGCAAGATATTCTGAAGACAGCATTCAGATCCAGATATGGGCATTGGGAGTTCCTTATTATGCCATTTGGAGCGACCAATACGCCAGCCGTATTTTTGGACCTCATAAATCGTATCTTCATGCCCTATTTGAACCAGTTCGTGATAGTGTTTATAGATGACATCTTAGTCTATAGCAAGAATGAGGCAGAGCATGAGCAGCATCTTTGTATAGTTCTTCAGATTCTTAGAGAATACCAATTGTACGTGAAGTTCAGTAAGTGCAAATTTTGGCTGGATCGCATTTCGTACTTAGGTTACATCATCACCAGAGGTGGAGCGAAAGTGGACCCCAGAAAATAGTTGCCATAGAGACATGGCCATTTCCCAATACTGTCGTACAGTTCACAGTTTCCTAGGATTAGCCGGCTATTACCGACGATTTGTGTCAGACTTTGCTCGGATTTCGGCACCATTGATGCAGTTGACCCGCAAAGATGAGCAGTTTGCTTGGACAATAGAGTGTCAGAGTTCATTCGAGAAGTTGAAGCAAGGATTGATGACGGCACCCATTCCTACACTTCCAGATGGGACTGGAGGATTTTTAGTTTATTGTAATACTTCTGACAGAGGATTGGGATGTGTCTTAATACAACATGGTAAGGTAGTAGCTTATGCATCACGTCAGCTTCGTGATTATGAGAGAAATTATCCAACCCACGACTTGTAGTTAGCAGCGGTGGTCTTCGTACTTAAGTTGTGGAGACATTATTTGTATGGAGATGACAAGAGTCTTAAATATGTGTTTACTCAGAAGGATCTTAACACGCGTCAGAGGAGATGGCTAGAGCTCCTTATGGATTACGACATCAACCTACAGTATCATCCTGGGAAGACCAACGTAGTTGCAGATGCATTGAGTAAAAGAGCATGAGCTTATTTTCTAATAGCACAGCCAGAGTTATTAGCAGATCTTAAAAAGATAGAAATAAAAGTAGTTCTTTCTACCAATGTGGCATTGATGTACAGTATACAATTTCAGTCCAGTATAGTTGAGAGGATCAAGATAGCTCAATCAACCGATTCTAAGCTTCAGCGGCTTAGGGCAGAAAGTGAAGCAGGAAGGAGAACAGAGTTATGTATTCACGAAGATGGTACTCTCTAACATGGAAGGCGTCTTTGTGTACCCAGCGGTGAAATCAGATAAGAGATCATGGCAGAGGCTCACAGTTCACAGTATTCAACTCATTCCGGTACTACGAAGATGTATCGTGAAATTGGTCAGCATTTTTGGTAGAATGGCATGAAGAGGGAGATAGCCCAGTTTGTCTCTCGTTGTTTAGTTTGCCAATAAGTTAAAGCTGAACATCAGAGACCAGCCGGTCTTCTTCAACCTTTATCGATCCTAGAATGGAAATGGAAGCACATTACCATGGATTTTGTAACTGGATTACGTAAATCTCCAACTGGGAGAGATGTTATCTGGGTTATAGTTGACCGGCTCACGAAGGTAGCTCATTTTATCCCTTTCAGAATTTGCCAGTCAACGGATCAGCTTGCAGAGATGTACCCCAGGCAGATAGTCAGATTGCATAGAGTGCCAGTTAGTATCATATCAGATAGAGATTCAAGATTTACATCGCACTTTTGGCGGAGTCTTCAAGAGAGTTTGGGGACTCGTCTCAAGTTCAGTTCAGCATATCATCCGCAGACCGATGGTCAGTCAAAACGCATGATTCAGACTCTCAAAGATATGTTACGATCATGTACACTCGACTTCGGTGGTTCATGGGAAGATCACCTTTATCTCGTAGAGTTCTCCTACAATAACAGTTTTCAGGCTAGTATCCAGATAGCAACGTTTGACGCACTGTATGGCAGAAAGTGCAGATCACCTTTAGCCTGGGATGATATAGGCAAGAGGCAGATGCTTGGTCCAGAAATGGTTACTCAGACTATCGAGGTGGTCAGACAAGTTAGAGATCATCTTCGAGTTGTACAAGATCGTCAGCGTCATTGGACCGATTCTCATCGGCGTTCTCTTGAGTTTTCTATCGGCGACCACATATTTCTTAGGATCTTGCCTACCCGTGGCGTCATTCGATTCGGCGTACGGAGAAAAGCTTAATCCTAGGTATATAGGGCCATTTGACATTCTCGAGCGAGTAGGTGATGTGTCATATCGTCTTACTCTTCTACCGTCGTGAAGTAAGGTACATGACGTATTCTATGTATCCCAATTGCGATGGTATATCCCGAATCCGAGCCATATCCTTGATCATTCGGAATTGATTGTTGGTACCAATCTTTCGTATGAGGAAAGGCCCGTATCCATGTTGGACCGAAGAGAGAAGGTACTCAAAAACAAGACTATTAAGTTAGTCTGTGTTGCTTGGGGTCATCACTCTTTGGGTGAGTCAACTTGGGAACGTGAGGATGATATCCGATCGCGATATCCACACTTGTTTGACTCATGAGGTATAATGTCTTGCTTATGCCTTATATTCTTAACTCCTTGCATGTCTGAATGATTGCTTGATTAATTGCTAGTCATAGATTGCCTATGCTTAGTGTAGCTTGCCCCGACATCTCTAGCCTCTTGATTAAATTCCGAGGACAAAATTCTTTTAAGGTGTGTAGAGTTGTCAGTCTCGTTTCCCGTTATACGTATTTTCAGTATATGTGTACAAATTTCTGACATTTGTCAGATAGATCGTAGTTAGACTTGTCTTGCTTAGCCTAGTCTTGGTTTAATCTTGACTTGGTTTATTTTGGTTTGGTTCAACCTGTTGGCTTGGTTTGGTTTGAGATGGTTTGGGCTTAATATATAAGTCAACCCCTATCTCTCTTTTCTCCATTTATTTCTCATGACTTCTCCATCTTCTTTATTTACTCCTCTCCACCTACACCCAAGAGCCCTAGGCAAGTGCAACTTGCTTCATGATGGATCTCAAGTTTTATTATTCTATTCTCTTCTTTATATGATTATAAGCCTCTTTAGAACTTCGAGTTTTTGATTTTTATGGGTAGATTCTTGTAGGTGTAAGTTTGATGCATTTTTGGTTTTTGTGGTTTTGATCTATCAAACTTGCATGTTTTCAAAAATTAGTTGTTCCATATTGTAGAAAATTTCGTTCTACCCCATTTTAACCTTTGAAAGTCCTAATTTGGAGTTATTTTGACCAAGTTATGGTCATTGGAAGTTCATGGGTTCAACCAAACATTTTATGCTAGTAGGAGAAGATGAACAGTGCCGCAACCTGGCAAGTGCCACAACCTGGCTAGTACCGCAACCTGGCTAGTACCGCAACCTGGCAGTGCCGTAACCTGGTAGTGCCGTAACCTAGCTTGGCACACCCTGGCTTGGCACAACCTGGCTTGGCGCACTTTTGATAAGTAACAAGTACACTTGATATGGCCTGCATAATCTTAATAGTAGCTCGTCGAGGCGCACACCTGATAAGTAATCTTGACAAGTAACAAGTAACATGACATGGCATGATACTCTTGAACACTGTCGCGACAGCTACCCTGACTTGCTAAGTAACTCTTGTCTTGACACAGTGGTTTATTTTCTTGATTGTGCTTGTATAAGCTACCTGTTTCGTCTTGCATCATGTCTAGGACATAAATTCCTGGTTACCACGGTCAGGGATTCATGATGAATCTGATTAGGTTAATGACTAGATTGATCAAGTAGTTCATATAGAGAGATTTTTTCCAGTTACAGGCGATCCCGTTATCCCGGCCACACCAGAGGACTTGTAGCCTGCCGACGAGTAGGGCACATTTCCAGCTCACTGTCATGTGGGGCACTCCTTGAAAACATAAGTACTGAAAGTACACCAGTAAGCTTGATAACTCTTGTAACTCTAATAAATCCCCTCGCCTGGATAACCTGTATAGCTGCAAGGCTTGTGGCTACGGGAACATCTCATTGCATCTTGCTAGTAACTAGGCTTGTGATAACCCTAGTTAGTTAAAGTATCAAGCCGTCCTCTTTGCTTGGCCGTGAATGATGGATGTAGTCCAGTCTAGTCTTGTCTAAATCGATGCCAGTCTATGATTACTTTAGCACATGTTTGCTTATGCTTTACTCTTGTCGGTACTTGGTTTGAGACTAAGCTCTGTTCAAGTGAAGGGTTACAACCCCGGCCCTTGTCTGGTTTACGGGTTGTAACTTGGCTACCAGAATAGTCCCTTAGTTGTCTTATCGTTTATCACCTTCTTTTCTCTAACTCATGTCTTTTATTACCATTTATGTCCCCATGTGCTAATATGTTGGTTTTAGTTCTTAAGTGAAACCTTCCATGTGGCACTTGCTCTTCTGGGGTCTGATCCAGCTGGTTTTGTATGGCCAGATTCCGGAGTAGGACTTGAGGATCCTCCAACCTTCCAGCCAGATGGTGACCACTAGGCGCAACCCTGGCAATGAGTGGGTTCTTATTTTGCTCTCCCACTCTCTTATAAAAATATTCTTTTGAGGCGTTTAGCCGCCGAGCAAGTGTTAGCTCATTTGTAACTTTACTTACTGTCTGTCTACGGGCTGTAACATGATTGACAAATCCTAGGGTTGATCATGTATGACTGAAACTCTTGCTAGTCTTCACATTTTGTATGACTAGCTTCATGATCATCTGAATATGTAATATTTGGGACGTCTTACCTTGTATGTCTGATGATCTAACATCTTGTAACATTTACATACTTGCTTGAGATTGATGAAGAACAAATAGGCAACTCTAGAGGGGGTGAATAGAGTTTATGACAAAAATATCCAATTAAAAATTAAACTTTTTCACCAACAGTGAATAATCAGAGTAAATGCGGAAATAATAAAGAGCGAGAAAGCATACGCAAATACAGCCAATTTTAACCTGGTGTCCCTCGTGGAGGACTAGTCCAGGCCTGAGAACTCTAGCTCAGGATTAAATCTACTATTTATGAAATAGTAGTTACACCCCGTGCCTTTTCTTCAGAAGAGCATGTCAACTTCTTACAGAGATCGCAGTAGGGATGCTTGGAATTTTTCAAGCGACTTTTTGAACTCTTGCACAAACTCCTAACTGAAGAGCACTGAGCACTTTGAGGCTCAGGGAGCTTGTGGCTAGTAGATGAGAAGGGTAAGGCTTGTATAAGGCTTTAGAGAGAAGAGAAGAGAAGATTGGATGATTGAAAATGAGAGAATTCAAGGCCTATTTATAGGATTCTAGGTAGGCAGAATTTGGCCAGAATTCTGGGTCAAGAATTCAAATTTTTGGCCGTTGGACAACTAGCATACAGCAAACCCTAAAAATTAGGGTCCTAGATTTTAGGGGACAGAATTCGGCCCGAACTCTGTGTGGAGGCAGTGTTCGGCCCGAACTCTGTCTCCAGAAGACAGAATGGTTCTAATGGGCTAAATGGGCTAGTTGATTTTGGTGGAGCTTTTGGTTCGTAGTTTGGGTATAGGTAAAGGCCCAAAGTACTCAGTGCGACTCAGTTTACATTTATCTAGACTCAAGAAAAGTGTAAAATACAAACTCGAAACATAGAACACTGCAGGTATGAGCCGTCGCCCGTCTTGTACTGAGTTCAGTCTTGATGTGTCATATTGAATTATGACAAGTATCATATTGTCAATTGTATCAATATTTGGTTGACTGTGATTTTATGTCAACAATCTCCTCCATATTGATAATTGACAAAATGATATTTGTATATTCAATGTTCATACCTGGACACATTTATAAAAGCAGTAGCTCCCCCCGTAATCAGTGCAGAGCTAACAATAGCTCTCCCGTAAACATTGCTTCATTGTAAGCCAACGTTCTTTTTGTCCTGATAAATATAATCTTTCCCAAAGCACAGATACACAATATAATATGATAATAGGAATATCAAATAATTCTCCTCCTTTTGGCATTTATCAAACACAAACAACCAGAGAATTTATAAAGGAGAATAACTGGCAAGCACATCAAAATACTAATAAACTGCATCAAGTGTCTCAAGAATCAGAGAACATAAAGAAGTCTAATACAATAAAGAGCAACTATATAAACTAGAAATCCATAGTGCAGAAAAAGTAAAACAAGATCCTCAGCAGTAGCAACAAGTAGGAGACCACATCCATCACGGAGCTCGTGAAGGTCCTACGTCGTTAGATGGATCAGTGAATGAACGACGAGGATCCATGAAAGCTTTATCCGGATCCAGATAGCGTATCACCCAAGGGTCATCGATCCGGTATCTATCGCGAGCAGGGTCCCGCTCCATAGGAATACACATAGAAGGATGTCGGGACATAGAGTACCGAATGTCATGCAGTAAGTTGCTGATGGCACTCATCTGCAGGGTGGTACGATAATCAAGCTGGGTCCAGCGATCATCCTCTAAGGTGAACCGATTGCGAAGCATAGTCTGAATCGACTCAAGAGTAGCAGAAGGAGGAGGCGCATCCTGTCCAAGAGCAGGTGCATCTACCTGAGCATCGGAGTGCTCATACTTAGCAGGTGATCCAACTGCCGCCTGAAGCCGCTGTACCTTAGATAGGAAGGCAGGGGCAGGTAGGAATTGGCACTCATCAAGTGGGACATGAAAAGCACAAAAGATTATAGGAAGATAGAGAGCATAGACCAAAGACCTTGGCTTCTTCCTAGCATTAATCATCCAGTCCATCATGGTACGTGGAAGATTAAATGGAACATGAAAATAAAGATGATATAAAGCAGAGATCTCAAAATATGTAACCTTATCAGTCGATCCCGCTTTGGGCAGAATCGTGTTGAAGACAATGCGATGAAGTTCATAGAAGTAAGAATTGAGAAATTTGGCAAGAAGCTTACGTGAACGTGTGTTTGGGGTACACAAATCATCCTTAAAGCTTTCTAGGGATGACCCATCGGAGAATTGAAACTTGCGAGCTTCGACAAGTTTCTCCCATGAGTTGGGCTCCGGAATTTCAAGGTATTCGGCCAAGTCAAAGTCATCAAATAAAATATCAATGCCAGCAACACGTGAATATAAACGTGTATCATCATGAGTAAGATTGCAATAAAACATTTAAATGGCATTTAGATAGATAACTGAATTTGTAGTGACAAGTTCATTAAGACATAAATCATGGAATAAAGAATCATATTGTGAAAATATGGTGAACTTAATAGGATGACCCGCGTACACGGAACGTGATCGAAAATCACTAAACCATTCGTTTGAAGCGTCTAGTGACACAAATATTTGGTCATCGTACGTGTTGGGGTCAATAGGACGAGGTAGATTGAACAACGGGTGAATGGGTTGTTGAATAGGTTGTTCAATGGGTTATTCAACACGAAGAGGAGGATTCGAAGAGGACGTACCCTCGGTTCGAAGCCTATTTTCTCTATTAAACAACTTGGGAGCCATGAGTAATTAAGAAAATTAAAGAAATTGAGATGGAGAGAAGAGTGAAATTATACCTCAAAAAGTTGATGAAGGATGGAAGAGAATGGTGCAAGAAACCTTCTCCTTAAATTTGGAGAAGAAATATGCACTAGAATGAGAGAGCTAGGGTTAGGGTTTAAAGAGGAAGTGTTTTGAGAAGTTTAGAAGGCAACAATGGAGGAGAGAGAGAGAGAGGAAGAACCCGATTATAATGTTAGGGGTTCGAATGGTCGAAATGAATCTGGACCATTGGATTGATTTCAGATTAGCGGCTGAGCCCGCATGCAGTTCTGGAATGACGAGACCGAATTCGGCCCGAACTCTGTGTTAGGCAGAGTTCGGCCCGAATTTTGGGTTTTGTGGCCAGAATATAAATCAGGCAAAAAAATGAAGTTGAAAAATGAGTGAGGCAAATAAGAATAAAGTAATGGAAGGATGAATATACAAAAGTAAGAAATCCAAGTAGAGAATAGCAACAAGTGAAAGCTGAATCAAAATGAAGTTCAAAAATTTGAATTTAGCATGTGATAAATAAAAGTATACCATGTAATAAACAAGGAATTATGCGACAATTCAATATTTTGAAGCTGCCATGGGGTAGCTGCAGGGGCCGGATCCCAGCTAGCGGTAGTCCTGAGGACTAGTATACTGTGTCACTTAGGCTTTTACGCCTTGTTGTCGGAAGGACCCTTTCGGTACCCATAGCAAATTCATCATAAAGAATCAAGACATAATCGATATTTACGCAGGTTACTTTAATGAATAACAGCTTCATCCAAAATTTCTAGTTACGACACAGAAAGTTAAACCGCTCTTTGGATAGTGGTTTTGTAACGAAATCTGCTAGCTGATGATCTGTGTCAATAAATTCTAAGTTTATAGTACTATTTTGCTGGTGATCACGCAAAAAGTGGTGACATATTTCAATGTGTTTCGTACGTGAGTGAAATATAGGATTCTTTGTAAGGTTGATGGCACTAGTGTTATCACAGAATATAGGAATGTGCATAAAAGAAAGGTTGTAGTCTGTAAGGGTTTGCTTCATCCATAGAATTTGTGCACAACAACGACCAGCTGCAATATATTCAGCTTCTATTGTGGATAGTACGACAGAATTCTGCTTCTTACTAAACCAAGAGACTAGAGCCTTGCCTAACAAATGACACGTGCCGCTTGTACTTTTACGGTCGACTTTGCATCCTGCAAAATTAGCATCCGAATAACCAATAAGGTCAAAGGATGTAGATTTGGGATACCATAAGCCCACTGTAACAGTACCCTTAAGGTATCGAAAGATACGCTTAACGGCGGACATGTGTGATTCCTTAGGACTAGCTTGATAGCGAGCACACAGACAAACACTAATCATGATATCGGGACGACTAGCAGTTAAATCAAGTAAACTATAAATCATACCTCGATACTTACGTTGGTCAACGGATTTGCCGCTTTCATCAGGTTCCAGCTTGGTCGAAGTAGCCATAGGGGTGCTGATTGGTTTGACGTTGTCAAGATCAAACTTTTTCAGCATATCCTTTGTATATTTAGACTGACTGATGAAAGTTCCTTACGAAGTTTGTTTGACTTGCAATCCAAGGAAGTAGGTGAGCTCCCCCATCATGCTCATCTCAAATTTGTTCTACATACACTTAGCAAAAGCTTGGCAAAGATTTTCATTAGTAGAACCAAATATGATATCAGCTACATAAATTTGTACTAAAAGAATAGTATTTTGAAAACTTTTGATAAACAGTGTAGTGTTAATTTTTCCTTTTTAAAAGCCTTTATCTAGCAAGAAATTGCTTAGGCTTTCATACCAAGCTCTAGGCGCTTGTTTGAGGCCATATAGCGCTTTTCTTGAGTTTGAAAACATGGTCGAGAAATTTGTGATTTTCAAAACCAGGGGGTTGTTTTACAAAAAACTTCCTCCTTAATAAATCCATTCAGAAAAGCACTTTTAACATCCATTTGAAATAATTTAAAATTTTGAAAGTTAGCAAATGCACAAAGCATCCGAATGGATTCCAGTCTTGCAACAGGAGCATACATCTCATCGTAGTCGATACCTTCCTCTTGGTTGTATCCTTGAGCTACTAGACGAGCTTTATTGCGTGTAACTGATCCATCTTTATTTACTTTATTGCAAAAAACCCATTTCATACCAATAATCGAGTGATTGGCTGGCCTAGGAACAAGTTCCCAGATCTGGCTCCTCTCGAATTGGTTAAGTTCCTCTTGCATGGCAGAAATCCAAAACTCATCAGTAAAAGCTTCTAAAACAGTTTTAGGCTCAATTTATGAAATGAAGGCAGTACAAGCAATAGAGTCTCTTAACGATGATCAAGTACTTACTCCGCGTGAAACCTCACCTATTACCAAGTTTTTTGGATGTGACGACTTGAAAGAGAATTTCTTTGTCAAGCCCTCAAGAGAATTGGTCTCAGTGGTGGTATTCATCGGCGTAGAAGTTGATGGCTTAACATCATCGTCAGGAGTAGCTGCTGCACTGTTATCCTCATCAAAAGTCACATTGGTAGACTCTTCCATAATTAATGAGCATTTGTTGAACACTCTATATCCCTTGCTCTTGACAGCATAGCCAAGGAAAATACCATCGTCAGCTTTGGCATGAAATTTGCCTAAGTTGTCTTTGGTGTTAAGGATAAAACATCGACAACCAAAAACTCTAAAATATTAAACATTTAGAGTTCTTCCAAACCAAAGCTCATAGGGTGTTTTCTTCGTAATAGGTCGAATGAGCACCCTATTTAAAATATGGCACGCTGTACTGACAGCTTCAGCCCAAAAATATTTCGGAAGTGAAAATTTATTCAACATGACTCTAGCCATATCACCAAGAGTCCTATTCTTCCGCTCCACAACACCATTTTGTTGAGGAGTTCTAGGATAAGAGAACTCATGATTAAAATCATTTAAGTCACAAAACTTTTCAAAATCAGTATTTTCGAATTCGCCTCCATGATCACTTCGGATTCGAGCAATCATGTAGCCTTTTTCATTTTGAACCTTTTTAGCAAAAATTTTGAAAACAGAAATAGCATCGCTTTTATTTGTAAGAAAAAAAACCCAAGTGAATCTAGAAAAGTCATCTACTATAACAAAAGCATAGATTTTTCCACCAAGACTGGCTACTCTACTAGGACCAAATAGATCCATATGAAGTAATTGCAAGGGTCTAGTAGTACTTACAGTATTTTATAGAATGAAATAAGGACTTGGTTGTCTTATTCAACTCATATTCGGCACATACCGTGTCCTTTTTGAATGTGATGTCGGGCAAGCCTCTTACTAGCTTCTTAGTCGATAGCCTGGATATAGTATCCATATTGGCATGACCAAGACGCTGGTACCACAGTAATCTCTCATCCTTGTGAGCGTAGAGGCATCTCCCTGCACTGTTAGTATCTCTAGATAGATAAAAAATATAAATGTTATCCTCTCTTATCCCTTCAAAAGCGATGTCTCCTGTTGACCTATCATAAATATAGCATTTATTTTGTCCAAAGTTAATATCATATCCATGATCAGCAAGGTGACTTATGCTGAGCAGGTTATGCTTTAACTCGGTCACTACGCAGACATCATTTATTACAGGAGAAGGAGGATGACCAATAGTATCATTACCTATGATGTATCCTTTTAAGTTGTTGTCGAAGGATACATACCCTTCCTTCTTCATCAATAGTGATGCAAAAAGATTTGCGTCTTCCGTCATATGTCGTGAGCATCCACTATCGAAAATCCACTTGTTTTTAGTTGAGGAAGGAAGGTCCACCTACATCAAGAGTAGATATGACCTTTGGTACCTATGTTCTTGAGGGTCCTGAAATGTTAGTTTTTGGCACCTATGCATATAGATTTATATCTACTAATCTCCTAATTCTACATTATGGTGAGATGTGTCCATGTAATCCACAATAGGAATAAATAGCATTCCTATTAATATTGGGAGCATGTTGATGGTGTCTATATGCAGCATGGTGAGAGTTATGTGGAGCAGTTGGATAGTGATTATATGTGGCAGCAGGATGATGATTATGTCTATATGCAGCATAGTGATGATTATGTCTACATGCTGTATGGTGATGGTTATGTGCAGCATGGTGATGGTTATGTGCTGTATGGTGATTGTGTGTAGCAGTAGAATGATAGTTATGAGAGTGATTTCTATGTACATGTGGTTTATGTGTTGTAGGGAAGTACGTGTACATGTAAGCATATTTATGTGCTGCATGTGGATGACGTGTTTGACTATTTTGAGTGAACTTGTACTTTGTGTGTGTCTTATGTGATTGGATTTGAGGTTGAGAAACATGTTTTCCCAATCTAATCTCTAATTTCTTAGAGGCAGCATGCAGTTCATTGTACTTAGTATTTAAACCATCAATTTTAGCAATAGAGATCTTGTGTCTATTCTTTTCTTCAGCAAGCTCAGTGTTGAGTGCTGTGATATCACGTATTTGCATTTCAATACGTGCTTCGGCATCATGTAGGCTTAGTTTAAGCTTAGACACCTCATTAGTGACTTCTGTGGGTGGAGTGTCTCTAACATTATCAAGCAAGGAAGAAAGTTTTTGAATCTCGACTTCATAGCTTTTGATCTTCTCCTTGGCATGCTTATATTTACTAATGACTTTCTTGTGGTCATTTAGTAAATTATTGAATGCATCGCCAAGTTCATCAAAAGTGAAATCATCAAGAGTATCGCTTGCTACCTTATCGGATGTTGCCATTAGGCAAATATTGGCAGTGTCTTGAGGGGAGTCCTTTTCTTCCTCAGAGTCACTAGCTTCGCTTTCATGCCAAATGCTAGTGTTGGCATATTTTCTTAAGGAAGACTTCTTGTAGGGCTTCTCATATCGGTTGCTTTTCTTTGCGAATGGACAGTCTTTTCGGACGTGTCTAGTCTTCTTGCAGCAGTAGCATGTTGGCTCTTCTTTATCAACTTCTTGTGGTTCCTTCTTTCTTTGATTGAAGCGAAGGAACTTCTTGAAGTTGCAGACAAGGAGAGCTTGATCATCACCTTTCGAGTTGTTGTCGTCAGTCTCTTCAGGATCAGCCCTTCGACGATGAGCTTTAAGGGTAATCTTCTTTGCCTTTGGAGCAGGCTCTTCGAAGTCTTTGAGGTCAAGCTTGTGAGTCATCAGCTTTTCCATCAAAGTATCCATAGACATTGTGGTGAGATCATTGCCTTCTATGATAGCTGTTACCTTAGGGTTCCAAATTTTTGGTAGCCCCCTGAGTAACTTGCGGATCTTCTCGTGATTTGTAAATTGTTTGCCGAAAGATGACAAGGGGTTGATGATGTCGAGGAATCTTGTAAACACTTGTGTGATCGTCTCATTGGGCTTCATCTTGAACGCCTCATATTCTTGAGTGAGACGACTGATTTTCGACTCCTTGACTTGGGTGGTTCCTTTATACGTCACTTCTAGAAGTCTCCATACTTCGTGAGAGGTGGTGCATGTCGAAACCCTGTTAAACTCATTCCTATCTATTGCACAAAATAAAGCATTAATAGCTCTAGCATCTAGACTTGCCTGTTTCTTTTTCTCGTCAGAATATTTGTCGTTGGGTTTCTCGATGAGATCACCATTGACAACTATCCTGGCGGGTTTTTTGTAACCATCGGTAACAATGATCCACAGGTCGAAGTCTAGCGACTTGAGATAAAAACTCATCCTTGTTTTCCAATAGGTGTAGTTTGTTCCATCAAATAGGGGAGGCCTATAAGTGGACTGCCCTTCACCGTGGTTGGAAAGCATGGATTGTGTGGTTGCCATGGATCAGCTCTAGGATGTTAGTCCTTATTGAGAGAACAGAGCTCTGATACCAATTGAAGAACAAATAGGCAACTCTAGAGGGGGATAAATAGAGTTTATGACAAAAAATATCCAATTAAAAATTAAACTCTTTCACCAATAGTGAATAATCAGAGTAAATGCGGAAATAATAAAGAGCGAGAAAGCATACGCAAACACAGCCGATTTTAACCTGGTTTTCCTCGTGGAGGACTAGTCCAGGCCTGAGAACTCTAGCTCAGAATTAAATCCACTATTTGTGAAATAGTAGTTACACCCCGTGCCTTTTCTTCAAAAGAGCACGTCAACTTCTTACAGAGATCGCAGTGGCGATGCTTAGAATTTTCCAAGCGACTTTTTGAACTCTTGCACAAACTCCTAACTGAAGAGCACTGAGCACTTTGAGGCTTAGGGAGCTTGTGGCTAGTAGATGAGAAGGGTAAGGCTTGTATAAGGCTTTAGAGAGAAGAGAAGAGAAGATTGGATGATTGAAAATGAGAGAATTCAAGGCCTATTTATAGGATTCTAGGTAGGCAGAATTCGGCCAGAATTCTGGGTCAAAAATTCAAATTTTTGGCCGTTGGACAACTAGCTTACAGTAAACCCTAAAAATTAGGGTCCTGGATTTTAGAGGAAAGAATTCGGCCCAAACTCTGTGTGGAGGCAGAGTTCGGCCCGAACTCTGTCTCCAGAAGACAGAATGGTTCTAATGGGCTAAATGGGCTAGTTGATTTTGGTGGAGCTTTTGGTTTGTAGTTTGGGTATAGGTAAAGGCCCAAAGTACTCAGTGCGACTCAGTTTATATTTATCTAAACTCAAGAAAAGTGTAAAATACAGACTCGAAACATAGAACACTGTAGGTATGAGCCGTCGTCCGTCTTGTACTGAGTTCAGTCTTGATGTGTCATATTGAATTATGACAAGTATCATATTGTCAATTGTATCAATATTTGGTTGATTGTGATTTTGTGTCAATAATTGAGACACTGGCTTGTTCATGACCATAAGAGACTGTTGGCTTGTAGATAAACCCTCATGCATCTAGACAGCCGTGACCGTATATCGAGGTAGATTATACTTTAATGTACGTAGCTGGCTGTGTCTGTCCCTGCTCTCCAGTATTCTGGTTCTGGGACGTGACATATGTGTTTTTCAATATGGAACGTTTATTTACTGTACCTAGACTCTGGAACGGAAGTAAAGAGTTCCGGATTTAAAAAGTGTTCCTATCATTTTTTTAATTTTTCAGAAAAAATATTTATATAGGTACACTTTTGTACCGTTCCAAATATATTCCAAATTTAGCATGTACAGTTGTGCATCTCATGAGTTACTCAGGAATTTTTGGCATCTAAGCCAATAAAAGAGGGTTATTTATAAGGGTACATCAAAAGTTGATCAGGACACATCATCCAGGACTGTCCAAGTTTATGGTAGTCCTAGAAACTGATAGGACTGTCAGAAATAGTGCCAGTCCTGTGTACAGCAAGTGCAAATTTAGGACTACCATAATTTTTGACAGTCCTGAATGTATCTAGGACTGCCAGAAATTGTGGCAGTCCTGGATTAGTGTGCCCTGATCAATTTTTGATATGCCTTTATAAATAACCTAAAAGAGAGAGAGAGAGAGAGAGAGAGGTTTGCTCATCATGTAATGAAGAAATCCACCTTTTTCTCCTCCACCACCATCACCTTCGTTGTCGTTGTCGTTGCCATCGACGTGTCCCACTTTCCGTCGCCCCTCACCTCCTCCTCCGACCGGATCCGACTGTGGTCGGACCCCTCCTCGTAGTGTGTCTCTACTTCAACTTCATCACCGCCACCGTCACCCTCCTATGCGTCTTGGTCAACGTCCTCTATGGCGTCCGCTCCTTCAAAACAGCTCCGACGACGTAGGAATAAAAAACCCCTAACCTAAAGTCCCCATTCCTCACATCCCCATTCTTTATTTATTTTTTTCTTTTTTGTAAAGATTTTCGACGGGATATTCTGATGCTACACGGTCGATATTGCGCTCTCGTAGCGATAGTGGAGACCAAATGGGGCTTTATAATGAAGTTCTGGTGAGTAATGCTCTCGTTTCAAAATCTCCTCTTTTAGTAAGATTTACAGGAAATTTCATATAGAGTGATGAAATTTCGTATTTTTTATAAAAGAGGAGAAGTTTTCAATATTTATAAAAAAAGTGATGTGGCGTCATCTTAGATGGCGTCCAACTTTATTTTTCTTTTTTACGTGTGGCGCCATCTAAGATGGCGCCCAATCTTTTTTTTTCTATTTTTTTTATTTGATGGTTACGTGAGAAAGTTAGATTTTATCATCCTAAATAAATTTAACTCTTTATATACAATTTTATCTTTTTTTTTAAATCTTAGATATTTATTTAAAGTTAATATTAGAAAAATATGTTTAAAAAATAATTCAAAATCTTTTATGCTTTATTTTCATATCTTTATTTTCTATCTTTGAAAATCATGTCAATTTAAGCTAAATTTAAAATAAATGGTCAAACCCATAGAAAGAGATCAATTTTTATAGAAAACATGGACAATCAAACACCTGAATTAATTTCTTAAATCTTTTTCCATGAATTTTTTTTTACAGAATTAATTCAATAGAAAAACAAATTATTTAGGATTTCAACACCTAAGATTTTTTTTCTAATATTATATTTGATAGAATATCTAAGAACTTGTCTTTATTTTAAATTTTATTTGAAAAAACTATGTACGATTTCAAATTATATCTAAGATTTGAGAAACAATATTTAAGATTTTAAATTATTATTTTTAACTTATCTTTAAGATATTTTTCTAATATTAGATTTAAGTGATTTTTTTCTTACATATTTTTTAAATATTAGATTTAAACAAATATCTAAGAATTGGAAACAAACTAAAAATAAATTGTATATAAGGAGTTAAATTTATTTACAGACGAATAAATCAACTTTCTCACGTTAAAGATAAATTTATTTTAATTTTTACAATTATTTTTTTAAACATATTTTTGGTAATATTAGATTTAAAAATCTAATATTTAAGATTTTGAATTATTTTTTTAAACATATTTTTTCTAATATTAAATTTAAATAAATATCTAACATTTTAAAAAAAGATAAAATTGTATATAAAAATTTAAATTTATTTAGGATGAGAAAATCTAACTTTCTCACGTAACCACAAAATAAAAAAAGAAAATAATTGGGCGCCATCTTAGATGGCGCCATATCTCTTTTCTTATAAATATTAAAAACTTCTCCTCTTTTATATAAATATACAGAAATTTTCATCCTACGGGAGAAATTTAGTAGTATTTGTGGGAGAGGGGAGAAGTTTCAAACATTTGTATATAACGGGACGATGCACCATCTAGGATGGCGGTGGTGGCCACGACGTAGGGGAGGGAGGGGAGGCCATCATCATCCTAGATGGCGCGGGAGAGAGAGAAAAGGAGAGAGAAAGGAGAGAGGCTAGAGAGAGAGGAGAGGCTGGGGAGAAGAAAGAGGAGAGAGAGGAGACCGCCATCTAGGATGGCGGTGTGGAGGGGCGGGCGCCATCCTAGATGGCACGATGGGGTGGGGGTGGGTCATTTCGGGAGAGAGAGAGAGAGAGGGGAGATTGGGTGGGGGTGGGGGCGGTCATTTCGGGAGAGAGGGGGAGAGAGAGAGAGAGGAGAGTTAATAGAGGAGAAGATGGGGGAAGGGAATTTCGGGAAAGAGAGAGTAGAATTGATAGAGGGGGGAGAGAGAGAGTAGAGTTAATAGGGGGGTTTAACAGAGAGAGAGGGAGGAGGAGAGTTAATAGGTGGTGGTGGATATCGAGGAAGAGAGTGAAATAGGGAGAGGTGGGAGACCGTGTTTTGCATGAGACTTTGAAAATGTGTTCGGAGACCGTGTTGCTCGCAGACTGTGCCCATTTTTGGAGACTGTTCCATCCCCATGATAAAATGTAAGTTTCTTCTCCTTCCTTCTCCTCACTTCACTCCTACAGCAGCAAGCACATCCGAGAGTTTCTTCCCTCCCAAATATCTTCTTCTCCTTTGTGTAACCAACCTCCTCTTTGCAAGCAGAACCTCATTTCCTCTGTGTAAGCAAACATCTTCTCCTCTTAGTTCTTGTTAATAATTTTCTAATAGATATGTTTGATATATTTGTAGATTTTTTATTTTTTTTTAGATGGCTAATCAAAATGACGGACGCATCCCGGGTGGACCAACGATTGATAAAATCAGACAGGAACGGGTAAATCACATATCTACACAGATATTTGATGGAAAGGTAAATATTTAATTAAAAGATATATTTGAAAATGTTTGACTTGCTAGTAAATAATGTTTCACATAAACGTAGTTGTAACATAATTTAAATATTTTATTTGTAGTTATATGATCATAGTCTTAAATTACGAACGTGGGAACATGAAAATTGGCGGACTAAGAGAAACTATAGCACATGGGAGTTAAACAGAGCACAGAAGGCTTTGGTGCACTCATTTGGGTTCCATTATTTAGATGAGATTAAATTTTTAACATATGATTGTTGGCCCATTGGTCATGGTCAAACCTGATTTTAATAATTGATCAAACTCTGTCTCGATATAAATGCAAGTCAATTCAGATATTTATCTACGACGTTTTGGACACTGTTCAACGATGGATATCAACTATGTTCAAGACTGAAGCCGTTTGCCACTCCGAATGTATTTCCTTTGAAGCTATGTAATTTTTTATTTTATTGAGTCTAGGAATACATTGTACACCGAGTCGTACTGGCAAATAGGCTATCCGAAATTGTTTTTCAAAACCATCCTATTCTTTTACAAATGACCTATATTTTTGAAAAATATTCTTTTTACAAAAAGCTTTTGAAGGACTTTTCAAAAAGCCAAATTGATTTTTCTCAAAAATGAACTGGCAGAACCCTAGCAGAACTCGGCCCGAGTTTGGCCAGAGTTCGGCCAAGTGGAACGTTAGTGAACGTTGGATTTTGAACTTGGTCACCTTTCAGTTGCGGTTTGTTACAAAGAGTTCTGTCCGAATTTTGCCCGAATTCTGTCAGAGTTCTGTCTTTGAAAAAACTATAAATAGAGAAGTATTTCGATCATTTCAAATCACCAATTCACTTTTAATCTCTTCTCTTCTAAAGCTTACATTTCTTCCAAAGAGTTCTAAAAAGCTTTCATTTTCAAATCCCAAGCCAGTTACAATCCTCTAGTCGATTTGCCAGTACGATACGGTCTAGAAGTTTCAAGAGCGATTGTAATCAGAGGCTTGATAGAAGATACAACTCTTCACAATTGAAGTTGGTCGAGTTCTTCGTATCAAAGCTCGCGTCTGTAGAAGTTGCAAGGATTTTGTATAAAAACTTACGGGATTTTCCAATAGTGGATTCAACTGGAAGCTAGAGTTCTTCCGACTGGACTAGTCCTCACAAGAGGAAAACCAGTATAAATCTCGGTGTTTGCGTTTGCCTTTTGATCACTTTTAATTTTTGTCATTTACTTTGTGATTATTTTTATATCTGTGATCTAAGTGCTAACAAGATTTTTAATTAGCAATATTTTGCTGCCTACTCTATTCACCCCCCCTCTAAAGTATTCTACTTTACGATTTCGTTCCTACAATTGGTATCAGAGCGGGTTATACAGGTAAAGCAAGGCAAAATTGCAGTTATATTCAATTTTTATATAGATCACAGCATTACACATGGCAACTGTGAAATTCACAAGTGAAGGCCAAGCCACAAACAGACCTCCACTTTTTGACAGCACAAACTATACTTATTGAAAAAAATGTATAAGTTTCTTTCTGAAATCTCTAAATTTTGACTTATGGTCTGTGGTTATTGATGGCTATAAAAAGCCACCTCGTATTAATGTTGATGGTGTTTTAGTTGAAAAACCCCGTGACAAATATACAAAGGAAGAAAAAAAAGGCCAGTCTTGACGCACGTGCTATTAACGCTTTATTTTGTGCTTTAGACAGAACTGAATTCAACAGGGTGTCTACTTGCACAACATCAAACGAAGTGTAGAAACTTCTCGAAGTAACCCACGAAGTAACAACACAAGTCAAGGAGTCAAAGATCAGCAGACTTACTCAGGAGTACGAGGCGTTTAAAATAAAGCCAAGTGAATCAGTCACTCAGATGTTTACAAGATTCTTGGATATTGTAAATCCTCTGTCTTCACTAGGCAAGGATTACAGTAACCATGATAAGATTTGCAAACTTCTACGAGCCCTTACAAAGAACTGGATTCTAAAGGCTACAGCAATCATTAAAGAGAACGACCTCTCAACAATATCTCTAGAAACACTCATGGGTAAGCTACGCACTCACGAGTTAGAACTTTAAGACTTTGAAGATGTGTCACGCCCCAGAACTAGAATACTGGAGAGCGGGGGCGTACATAGCCAGCTACGTATATTAAAATGGAATCCACCTCGCTATACGGTCACGGCTGTCTAGATATATGAGGGTTTACTACAAGCCAACAGTCTCTTAGGGTCATGAACAAACCTATTGCCTCAATCTCAAGCAAGTAATATAGATACAAGATGTTAGACCACCAAATATACAATAAAAGGCATCCCAAATATTACATATTCAGTTGATCATGAAGCTAGTCGTACAAAATGCGAAGACTAGCAAGAGTTTAGTCATACATGATCAACCCTAGGATTTGTTAATCATGTTTACAGCCCGTAGGCAGACAGTAAGTAAATGTGCATCGAGCTAACAGGTGCTCGTTGGCTAAACGCCTCAAAAGAATAGTTTTATAATGTAGTAGGCAAATCAAAAAGGAAAACCTACTCTTGGCCCGGGTTCCGTCTAGTTGTCACCATTGGGCTAGAAGTTCGGTAGATCCTCGGGAGCTGCTCCAAAATCTGGCCACACAAAACCAGCTGGGTCAAACCCCAGAAAGAGCAAGTGCCACAAAGGAGGCCACAAAATAAGGACAAAAGCCAGCATGTCAGACCATAAAGAATAGAAGAAAAGTACAAGTAATAAAGTATATCAGGACAATAAACGATTAGGGACGTGGAACCATTTTGGGAGCCAAGTTACAATCCTTAAACCAAACAAGGACCGGGATTGTACCCCCTTCGCCTGAATAGCTCCTTGTCTCTACCCATTTATTATTAAAGATAAGTTAAACAAGCATGTTCAGGGGAATCCAGGTACTGGGACTAGACAAGACTTAGACAGGGCTGGACACCATCCATTCACAAACGGCTAAGCAATACTACGGCTTGCTACTTTAGCTAACTAGGGTTATCACAAACCTAATTACTAACAAGATGCAGTTGAGAATTTCCTAGTCCCAAGCCCTGCAGACTATCCAGTTATTCTTCCGCGGGTTGAGAGTATGTTTGGGTACATCGCCCAGGAGACGACATACCCTTAGATAACTTAGAGGGTGCAACACCTGACAGTGTGCTGGAAATGTGCCCTACTCGTCGGCAGGCTACAAGTCCGTTTAAAGTGGCCAGATAACGAGATTGCCTGTGACTGGAAGTTCTCCATGAACTATAGTTTGATCTAGTCATTAGCCTATTCATATTCAGTGCAAATCCCTGACCATGGTAACCAGGGAGTCACGTCCTAGACATGATGCAAGACAAGACAAGTGGATTGTACGAAGCAGCCAGAATAAACAACCACGGAGTCAGAGTTGATTATACAAGTCAAGTTAGCCATCGCAACGGCATCAAGTCAAGTCAAGTTACAAGTTATAAGTTATAAGTTACAAGTTACAAGTCAGGAGTGCGCCGCCACTGGCCACTATCAAGTTATCAGGTTACAAGTCAAGAGTGCACCCCATCGGATCACTATCAAGAAGATCAGAAAAGTACTAGTATCAAAGTCATAGAAATCATGAGAACCGTACTAGTCACAAGCAACACCGAAAATCGTGCCAGGTCGTGTTGGGTCAAGAGAGTCATGTTGTGTGGAACAAAATATCAAAACCTAATCCTCAAAAGAGAAGCCAAGCTTAAAGAAATAAAACCAAAACACTATAGGCAATTAGATTGCGCAGGGTATCAGATAGCGCAGGGGGAAATAGACTGCACAGGATTTGGGTTGCGCAGAGGTCAGACTGCGCAGGAGAGGAGCTGCGCTGGGATGAGTTACTTTAGAGGATGGGTTGCGCAAGGGAATGGGTTGCGCAGCAGATGAACTGCGCTGACTGGGTTGCGCTGGAGGATGGGTTGCGTTGTGGTCAAGTGCGCTGAGGAGCGTGCGCAAGTCGGCCCAGCGCTAAAGAGTGCTGGCCGGGGAAGTGGTTGCGCAATCCGGCCTAGCGCTAAAGAGCGCAGGCCGAGGGGGAGCTAGCGCAATCCGGCCTTGCGCTAAAGAGCGCAGGCCGAGGCTGAGATAAACTCTCAAGAACACCAAAACTTCAAATCTTCATATCTTGCCAAATCAAAACCAAATTTGGATTTTCAAAGTTCTAACTTGAGTAAAATTGAATTCTCTACCACATGGAAACATCAAAACAAGCAAAAATCAAAGTTTAATAGATCAAAACCAAAGAATTCCAAAAATAATTAAAACCTAGATCTAGAAGAATGGAAGCTCCAAATCACAAAATGCCAAGTTCTAATGTTGTTCCCAATCATCTAAATAAGCTAATAGACAAATAAAATTTGGTCCTCATGTGGTGGCAAGATGCACTTGCCTATAGGTGGGATGTTGTGTGGAAGAAGGAAGAAGAAGGTGTTAGAAATTAAATGAGGGAAGTAATGAGGAGAGAGAATGGTTGGTGGGGATTTTAATGAGGGTGGTTGTGGTGGAATGAGGGTGGAGTATAGGTTAAGGTGTTCCATAGGGTTTAAAATCAAACCAACTCAACCAAACCAACTAAAACCGAGCCGAGCCGAAACCCAAAATACGAGAAAACCCAAAATTCCACAAGTCGAGAAAAATAAAAATATATACCAAAATTCAACTATGAGTATAAATACGAAATGCGAAAAACGGGGGTGACAACTCTACCCATCTTAAAAGAATTCCGTCCTCGAAATTTAATCAAGGAGCTAGAGATTGCCACGACAAGCTACACTGAGCACCAACAACTACACTAAGCAATTCAATCATACAATCACACATGCAATCAAGGAATGAAAAGCATAAGGCATAAGAAAGACATTATACCTTACGAGTCAAACAAGTAGGGATATCGCGATCGGATGTCATCCTCACGCTCCCATATTGACTCACCGAGAGAGTGATGACCCCAAGCAACACGGACTAAGTTAATAGTCTTGTTCTTGAGCGTCTTCTCTCTCCGGTCCAATATAGACATGGGCCTTTCCTCATACGAAAGGTTGGTACCAACAACCAATTCCGAATGGTCTAGGATATGGATCGGGTCTGGGATGTACCGTCGTAATTGGGACACATGGAATACATCATGCACCTCACTTAGCGACGGCGGAAGGGTGAGACGATATGATATATCTCCTACCCGCTCCAGGATATCGAACGGCCCTATATACCTAGGACTAAGCTTTCCCCGTACGCCAAAGCGAATGATGCCGCAGTTAGGCGAGATCCTAAGGAATACATGATCGCCGATAGCAAACTCTAAGGGACGCCGATGGGCATCGACCCAATGCCGCTGGCGATCTTGGGCCACTCGAAGGCGATCTCTGATCCTCCTAATCACCTCCACTGTCTGGGCAATCATCTCTGGACCAAGCATCTGCCTTTCTCCAACATCATCCCATGCTAGCGGGGATCTGCACTTCCTACCATATAGTGCCTCGAACGGAGCCATCTGGATACTGGCCTGGAAACTGTTATTGTACGAGAATTCCACCAGGTGCAGGTGATCCTCCTACGAACCACCGAAGTCAAGGATACAAGATCTCAATATATCTTCAAGAGTCTGGATTGTGTGTTCCGACTGGCCATCTGTCTGCGGGTGATATGCCGAGCTAAACTGAAGGCGAGTCCCCAAACTCTCTTGCAAGCTACGCCAAAAGTATGATGTGAATCTTGAATCCCTGTCTGAGGTAATGCTGACTGGCACACCGTGAAGCCTGACAATCTGCCTGAGGTACATCTCTGCTAGCTGAGCCGTCGACTGACCAACTCTGAACGGAAGAAAGTGAGCTACCTTCGTGAGCCGATCAACTATAACCCAAATAGCACCTCGACCAGCTGGGGATCTAGGTAATCCAGTCACAAAATCCATGGTCACATGCTCCCACTTCCATTCTAGAATCGGCAAGTGCTGAAGAAGTCCAGCGGGCCTCTGATGTTCAGCTTTAACCTGTTCGCAAACCAAATACCGAGAGACAAGCCGGGCTATCTCCCTCTTCATACCTTTTCACCAGAAGTGCTGACGGATATCACGATACATCTTCGTGCCACCGGGATGAATAGAATACTGTAAACTGTGAGCTTCTGCCATGACCTCCTGTCTGATATTTCTACCGGGTACACAAAGACGAGTGCCATGCCGAAGTATACCATCTTCATGAATGCACAACTCTGGCCTTTTTTCTGCTTCACACTCTGCTCTGAGTCACTGAATCTTGGAATCTTCTGACTGCGCCATCCGGATCCTTTCAACTATGCTGGACTTAACCTGTAGACTGGCCATCAATGCCATGTTGGTAGGAAGAACCACTTCTATTCCCATCTTCTGAAGATCTGCCAATAACTCTGGTTAAGCCATCAGGAAATAAACTCCGGCTCTCCTGCTCAATGCATCTGCTACAACGTTGGCCTTCCCTGGGTGATACTGCAAGTCCACATCGTAGTCCACCAGTAGCTCGAGCCATCTTTTCTGCCGCATATTAAGGTCCTTCTGGGTAAAAACATACTTCATGCTCTTATGATCAGTAAATATCTCTACTCTATCCCCGTACAAGTAGTACCTCCACAACTTGAGTGCAAACACTACTGCCGCCAGTTCTAAGTCGTGGGTTGGGTAATTCTTCTCATGATCACGAAGTTGACGTGATACATAAGATATTACCTTCCCATGCTGCATCAAGACACACCCTAATCATCTGCCTGAAGCGTCGCAATAAACTATGAATCCTCCGGTTCCATCTGGAAGTGTGAGAATAGGAGCCATTATCAAACCTCGCTTCAACTTCTGAAATGATTCCTGGCACTCTGTTGTCCAAGCAAACTGCACGTCCTTGTGGGTCAACTGGGTCATCGGCGCTAAAATCCTTGCAAAATTAGAAACGAATTGCCGGTAGTAGCCGGCTAATCCAAGAAAGATGTGAACCTCAGCCACTGAGCTGGGTACCGGCCATGACTCGATAGCCACAATCTTCTGGGGATCCACTTTCACTCCTCCTCTGGTAATGATGTGACCCAAGTACGAAATGCGATCGAGCCCGAACTCGTATTTACTGAACTTGGCGTACAACTGATGCTCCCTAAGCGTCTGAAAGACGATTCTGAGATGCCGCTCATGCTCTGCTACGCTCTCACAGTAGACCAGGATATCATCTAGGAACACGATCACAAACTGATCCAAATAAGGAATGAAAATACGATTCATGAGGTCCATGAATACAGCTGGCGCATTGGTTGCTCCGAATGGCATAACAAGGAACTCCCAATGCCCATACCTCGATCTGAACGCTGTCTTGGGAATGACCTGCTCTCTGACTCTGATCTGGTGGTATCCTGACCGTAAGTCTATCTTCGAAAACACAGAAGCCCCCTTGAATTGATCAAACAAGTCATCTATCCTCGGGAGAGGGTATCTGTTCTTGATTGTCATTGAATTCAAGGTACGATAATCTACACATAGCCTGGACGTACCATCCTTCTTCTTCACAAGAAGCATCGGGGCTCCCCAAGGCGATCCACTTGCACGAATGAATCCCATGGTCCTCAGTTCTTCAATCATCTTGTACAAAATCTCTAACTCTGAAGGTGCCATCCTGTAGACTCGCTCTGATACTGGTGCTGTCCCGGGTATCAAATCTATAGTGAACTCGATCTCCCGCTCTGGCGGCATCCCTGGAAGTTCTTCTGGAAAGACATCTGGAAACTCTGCAACTATCCTGGGTAACTGAACTGCTGCTACTGCCATCCGCAATACTGGGGAAGATGGCTCCACTGCGCCTCTGGAGAATGAAAACTCTGGCTCTCCTGGAATACTAAAGACAACCCTGCCAACATGGCAGTATATCCTAGCATACTGGTTCCTCAACCAATCCATGCCTAGGACTACATCATAGTCTGCCATAGGAAACTCTATAAACCTAGCAGAGAACTCTCTACCGCTAACTACGATCCGACACGAGGAAAATACTCGATCTACTCCCACAAGACCATTACCAGTAAGTATATTGAGCCTTACTGATAATGACTCGGGCTCCAATCCTATCCGTGTCGCGAATCGTGCAGACATGAATGAATACGATGCACCAGAATCAAATAATACTGATGCTGGAGAGGAGTTGACGAGAATAGTACCTGCCACTACCTCACCTGGTGCAACTTCTTCTTCCATAGCCATCGTCATTGCCTAACCTTGTCCTCTAGCTGCTGGTCCCCTCTACTGGAAACCTCTCTGTCTATTCTGCCCTTGAGCCTGGGTGTACTGCTGCTGGTTCTGTTGATGAAACGCCTGGGCCTGAGGCAACAATGGCCTCGGGTACTGCTGCTGCTGCATAGGTGCTGGTCCCCTAACTGATGGACTAGTTAGGTTGGAAGAAGACGAACTACCCCTGTTCGGGCAGGCTCCTATCTTGTGATCTGCCGCTCCACAAGCCAGGCACAATCTATGCGCCCTACGATAATCTGCCACCATGTGTCCTGGCTTTCCGCAATGAGAATATCCCATCGCGGAAGTCTGCTTCTGCTTCTGCTGCTGCGGGTACATCGAGGCTGAATGTTGAACCGACGTTACTGAGGCCGCCCTCCTCGGAGTTCCAATAGTCAAACCTCTAGCTGTCGGGGTTGGAGCTGATGATTGGTGCATCTGACTGTGGGACCGCTTCCTACCTCCGGTCCTATCCACGATCCTCTGGGAGGTGTACTCATGCCTCCTAGCCGCCCTCAATACTGTATCGAACGTCTGGTGCTCGAACTGCTCGACTGCAAATAAGATTTCCAAATGTAGCCCCTGCTGGAACCGTTGGGCCCTATCAAACTCGGTTGCCACCAAAGTGGGGACAAACCTACTGAGTCTAGAGAACTCAGATGCATAACCGTCGACCGTTCTGCCTCCTTGCTTCAAGTTGGTAAATCTCGTCTGCAAGTCGTACCGAGCCACAACATCAAAATACTTCGTCTGGAATCTTTCTCTAAATACTGCCCATGCAATGGGTGCCACTAATCCCATGGCCTATACCGCCCACCAACTGCGAGCTAAGTCCAGCAACTGTAGGCGTACCACCGCCACCTTCTCATTCTCAGGTGTCCTAGCTTCTTCCAGAACCACCTCGGTATCCTGAAGCCAAGCGTCCGCGGCAATCGCATCTTCGCTGCCGTCAAAAAATGGAGGGTTCAAGCGCTTGAAGCTATTGGCCGCGCTGTTCCATGGATGACCGCCTCTGGTCAAAGCATCTTGAACTGTCTGGTGTAGGGCGTCGCTCCGATGATCCTGGGAAGCTATCAAGGTTCGGATAAGACCTACCAAGGTGCCATCATCGGGTTCTGCGGGCTGGACGGGTCGAACTGGTGACTCTCCTCCAGTAGGCACAACTCTGGAGGCTACCCCGGAATGCTGGGCTTGGTCTTCGGGTTGCTGCTGATCCACGGAAAGTGCTCCACCTCGCTGATCGGCTGGACTAGGTACAGTGTCGCTGAAGAAGACGACACAGGAAACATTAAGGAAAGGACCAGGACAGATCAATGATACAAGCACATGATCAGGACAAGAATCCAGGGATTCAGAGGATACAAATAGAGATCAAGGACGAGTACTGATTGAGACATCTATTCGGTAAACCCCTACATATCTTGATTTACAAGACCTGCATGGGCCACCACTTAAACCATGTCACGCCCCAGAACCAGAATACTGGAGAGCAGGGGCATACATAGCCAGCTACGTATATTGAAATAGAATCCACCTCGCTATACGGTCACGGTTGTCTAGATATATGAGGGTTTACTACAAGCCAACAGTCTCTTAGGGTCATGAACAAGCCTATTGCCTCAATCTCAAGCAAGTAATATAGATACAAGATGTTAGACCACCAAATATACAATAAAAGGCGTCCCAAATATTACATATTCAGTTGATCATGAAGCTAGTCGTACAAAATACGAAGACTAGCAAGAGTTTAGTCATACATGATCAACCCTAAGATTTGTTAATCATGTTTATAGCCCGTAGGCAGACAGTAAGTAAATGTGCATCGACCTAACAGGTGCTCGTCGGCTAAATACCTCAAAAGAATAGTTTTACAATGTAGTGGGCAAATCAAAAAGGAAAACCCACTCTTGGCCCGGGTTCCGTCTAGTTGTCACCATTGGGCTGGAAGTTCGGTAGATCCTAGGAAGCTGCTCCGAAATCTGGCCACACAAAACCAGCTGGGTCAAACCCCAGAAAGAGCAAGTACCACAAAGGAAGCCACAAAATAAGGACAAAAGCCAGCATGTCAGACCATAAAGAATAGAAGAAAAGTACAAGTAATAAAGTATATCAGGACAATAAACGACTAGGGATGTGGAACCATTCCGGGAGCCAAGTTACAATCCTTAAACCAAACAAGGACCGGGATTATACCCCTTCGCCTGAATAGTTCCTTGTCTCTATCCATTTATTATTAAAGATAAGTTAAACAAGCATATTCAGGGGAATCCAGGTACTAGGACTAGACAAGACTTAGACAGGGCTGGACACCATCCATTGACAAACGGCTAAGCAATACTACGGCTTGCTACTTTAGATAAATAGGGTTATCACAAACCTAATTACTAACAAGATGCAGTTGAGAATTTCCCAGTCCCAAGCCCTGCAGACTATTCAGTTATCCTTCCGCGGGTTGAGAGTATGTTTGGGTACATCGCCCAGGAGACGATATACCCATAGGTGACTTAGAGGGTGCAACACCTGACAGTGTGCTGGAAATGTGCCCTACTCGTCGGCAGGCTACAAGTCCGTTTAAAGCGCCCAGATAACGAGATTGCCTGTGACTGGAATTTCTCCATAAACTATAGTTTGATCTAGTCATTAGCCTATTCATATTCAGTGCAAATCCCTGACCATGGTCACCAGGGAGTCACGTCCTAGACATGATGCAAGACAAGACAAGTGGATTGCACGAAGCAGCCAGAATAAACAACCACGGAGTCAGAGTTGATTATACAAGTCAAGTTAGCCATCGCAATGGCATCAAGTCAAGTCAAGTTACAAGTTACAAGTTACAAGTCAGGAGTATGCCGCCACTGGCCACTATCAAGTTATCAGGTTGCAAGTCAAGAGTGCACCCTATCGGGTCACTATCAAGAAGATCAGAAAAGCACTAGTATCAAAGTCATAGAAATTATGAGAACCGTACTAGTCATAAGCAACACCGAAAACCGTGCCAGGTTGTATTGGGTCAAGAGAGTCGTGTTGTGTGGAACAAAATCTCAAAACCCAATCTTCAAAAGAGAAGCCAAGCTTAAAGAAATAAAACTAAATCACTATGGGCAATTAGATTGCACAGGGGATCAGATAGCGTAGGAGGAAATGGACTGCGCAGGAGTTGGATTGCGCAGAGGTCAGACTGCGCAGGAGAGGAGCTGCACTGGGGTGAGTTGCTCTGGAGGATGGGTTGCACAAAGGAATAGGTTGCACAAGTGAATGGGTTGCGCAGCAGATAAACTGTGCTGACTGGGTTGCGCTGGAGGATGGGTTACGCTGTGGTCAAGTGTGCTGAGGAGCGTGCGCAAGTCGGCCTAGCGCTAAAGAGTGCTGGCCGAAGAAGTGGTTCCGCAATCTGGCCTAGCACTAAAGAGCGCAGGCCGAGGGGGAGCTAGCGCAATCCGGCCTCGCGCTAAAGAGCGCAGGCCGAGGCTGAGATAAACTCTCAAGAATACCAAAACTTTAAATCTTCATATCTTGGCCAAATCAAAACCAAATTTGGATTTTCAAAGTTCTAACTTGAGTAAAATTGAATTCTCTACCACATGGAAACATCAAAACAAGCAAAAGTCAAAGTTTAATAGATCAAAACCAAGGAATTCCGAAAATAATTAAAACCTAGATCTATAAGAATGGAAGCTCCAAATCACAAAATGCCAAGTTCTAATGTTGTTCCCAATCATCTAAATAAGCTAATAGACAAATAAAATTTGGTTCTCATGTGGTGGCAAGATGCACTTGCCTATAGGTGGGATGTTGTGTGGAAGAAGGAAGAAGAAGGAGTTAGAAATTAAATGAGGGAAGTAATGAGGAGAGAGAATGGTTGGTGGGGATTTTAATGAGGGTGGTTGTGGTGGAATGAGGGTGGAGTACAGATTAAGATGTTCCATAGGGTTTAAAATCAAACCAACTCAACCAAACCAACTAAAACCGAGCCGAGCCGAAACCCAAAATACGAGAAAACCTAAAATTCCACAAGTCGAAAAAAATAAAAATACATGCCAAAATTCAACTATGAGTATAAATACGAAATGCAAGAAACGGGGGTGACAACTCTACCCACCTTAAAAGAATTCCGTCCTCGGAATTTAATCAAGGAGCTAGAGATTGCCACGACAAGCTACACTGAGCACCAACAACTACACTAAGTAATTCAATCATACAATCACACATGCAATCAAGGAATGAAAAGCATAAGGCATAAGAAAGACATTATACCTTACGAGTCAAACAAGTAGGGATATCGCGATCGGATGTCATCCTCACGCTCCCATGTTGACTCACCGAGAGAGTGATGACCCCAAGCAACACGGACTAAGTTAATAGTCTTTTTCTTGAGCGTCTTCTCTCTCCGGTCCAATATAGACACGGGCCTTTCCTCATACGAAAGGTTGGTACCAACAACCAATTCCGAATGGTCTAGGATATGGCTCGGGTCCGGGATGTACCATCGTAATTGGGATACATGGAATACATTATGCACCTCATTTAGCGACGGCGGAAGGGCGAGACGATAGGATACATCTCCTACCCGCTCGAGGATATCGAACGGCCCTATATACCTAGGACTAAGCTTTCCCCGTACGCCAAAGCGAATGACGCCGCGGTTAGACGAGATCCTAAGGAATACATGGTCACCGATAGCAAACTCTAAGGGATGCCGATGGGCATCGGCCCAATGCCGCTGGCGATATTGGGCCACTCGAAGGCGATCTCTGATCCTCCTGATCACCTCCACTGTCTGGACAATCATCTCTGGACCAAGCATCTGCCTTTCTCCAACATCATCCCATGCTAGCGGGGATCTGCACTTCCTACCATATAGTGCCTCGAACGGAGCCATCTGGATACTGGCCTGGAAACTGTTGTTGTACGAGAATTCCACCAGGTGCAGGTGATCCTCCCACGAACCACTGAAGTCAAGGGTACAAGATCTCAACATATCTTTAAGAGTGTGGATTGTGCGTTCCGACTGGCCATCTGTCTGCGGGTGATATGCCGAGCTAAATTGAGGCGAGTCCCCAAACTCTCTTGCAAGCTACGCCAAAAGTTCTTTAGAGAGGCGTAAGAGCTCAAAGATTGATAATTTAGCTGGTGTATTGGCTAGTTGAGCCAATATATCAAAATTATAAGGCTTTTTAAGTCCTGTAGGAGATGACTTCTTCAATGGTTTGTCGAAGCGAACTTGTTGTTTGCCTTTGTCAGATGATGTTGGCTTAGAAGGAACTGTCTCAACAGGATCATTTGAAGGCTCTTCAGTAGAGACTGGTGTTGGAGCCGTAACCGGAGGGACATCAGAAGTTTCTTCAGGAATTTCAGCATAATCTTTCAGATATATTTTTTCTGACCGAGTTCCAACAAGAATTTTGCCTTCAGGCTCAGGTTCAGGGTCTATGGAAACCATGTTGCAATTCTTTATCTTGCTCTTAGTTTTTTTATGCTTGATGAGAGCTTTATTCCAGAAACCAAGGCCAACACGAGATTGATTATGTCTCATAGTGATGGCTAAAGGTGCTCGGAGTCCTTTGCCTGAGTTCAAACCAGGAGCAGTGGCTAAATCATAACCCATCTTTGCCATTAATTCACGAGATTATGAACCATATAGATGAAATACAGGCTTGTACCTATCTTCAGATTGAGGTACAGATTTTATCTCCGTAGGGAGTGAATTTCCTGCCAAGATGAAAGTAGAGGTTAGATAAAAATCGGGTGTAAAACTAGAAGTCACATTGCATGACTTAGGGCCCGTTTGGTTCCATGTTTAAACTCAGTTTTTTGAGTTTAAACATCAGTTCATCTCAAAATTGTGTTTGGCACTCTTTACTCGGAAAGTACTCTCTAAAAATTTGTTTCCAAAATGAGTGTTTAAACTCAAATTTCAGAGAGCAGCTTTCAGCTATTTTCTCAAACGTATGCTTCCAAAGTTTGTGGACCCCTCCCCCAATCCCCCAAACCCCAGCTCTCTCTCTCTCTTTCTTCCCTCATTTTCTTCCTTAAGGGAAAAAAATGCTCCATTCTCCAGACGAAAGCTATGGCCGGCCCACCCCACAGGAGCTACGAGGCCATGGTCGACGACCCCTCCGTCGACGCGGTCTACGTCCCCTGCCGACGGGCCTGCACGTGCGGTGGGCGGTGGAGGAGAGGGGAAAGGCACGTGCTGCTTGAGACGGGGGAAGTCGGCGGCGGCGGAGAGGGGGAAGCCGTCGGCGATGGCGGAGAGGGGGTGCAGTTCATGGACGGGAGCATGTTGCTCCACCACCCGAGGACGGAGAGGATGAAGGAGGTTCGACCACGATGGCGGACTCGATGATCGGAAGAGGGAGTCGTCGGAGTGGACTCGATGACGACGGTGGACGCTATTCGACATGTTGGTGGACTCGACCACGACCTCGAGGACACAGGAGGATACGACGAAGACAGACACACTTGAGCCCTAGACAATGAACTCGACACGACTCGACCGGAGGGAACTCGAGCCCTAGACGCGGGAGGGAACTCGGACACAGTTGGACACAAACAGTTTTGGGAGGAAACAGTTGGACACAAAAAGATACGAATAGTGTGGACACAAACAAAAAAACCCACTTTTTAAAAATATTTTACCAAACGGAATCTTCAATTTTTGTTTCTTAAAATTACTTTCCAGATGAAAGTAACCAAACGTAATGCCAAATTTTCTACACTCAAAAAACAATTTTATAACTTACTTTCAGAAAACTATTTTCAGAACAAATTTTCAGAAAGACTATCCAAACGGACCCTTAGTCTTCCCGAGCTTCTTTTTAGATGAGGGAGTCTTCTGAGGAGAAGAGGAAGACGTCTCAAACTCCGTCATTAAATCCGGGTGAATCCACATGATCTCTCCCTTCTTAGTTGTGACAGGAACAAGTCCTTCATTCTGTGCTGGTAGGATGTTCACAACTTCGAGAGTTGCTTTGGGGATAGGAACAATCCCACTTTCCACCATTAAAGGAGGGAAGTCACCGAACTGCGTTGAAATTACATTCGCTGTGACTATTTTGTCTTTGGGTGTCAGTGTCACAGCTCCTGATTTAATCATCTCTTGGATCTTTCCTTTTAATACATAGCAAGACCGGATTGTATGACCCAGCATTCTATAATATGGACAGTATTTCGGATGATCTGTCTTATTGGCTTCATCAGGCTTTTTGATTTCTGGCAATTGAATCTTGTTACCTTTGAGCAAGCATTCAAAGATACCCTGAACATCGTCATCGTCGAAAGAATATTTTTTCTTCGGTCGAGGAGGTCTCTGTTGTTGATTTGTTGGAGCTGGAGTAGCTTGGGTAGTCTTTACCTCTTGACTAGTGTTCTGGAGATTGACTTCAAGAGCCTCTTTCCCTTTGCGATTATTGGGTCGAGTACTATTGCTAGCATTCTGATTTGATTCCTTGGGAGCCATTTGTACCCCCAGGCCTTTGAAGGTTTCAGCATTGACTTCGGCAGCCTTGGCACTGACGATGAAAGAAGGCCAATCTTGGAACTGAGTGGACCCTGTCCACATGCTGATGATTGGTAAGAGATTCGACTTACAAGTGTCAATAGTAACAGCATCGGGAGTTCCGAGAGGCATTTTGAGGGCTTCTCTTCTGAATCTTTCAATGAAGTCCTCGGTGGTTTCATTATTTTTCTGTTTAATTCTTATGAGGGCTGACATGGTCATGTCATTGAGCCCTTCGTAGAACCGTTCAAGAAATATTTGCTTGAAACCGGCAAATGAGGTAATGCACCCGTCAGGGAGACTTCTATACCATTCATAAGCCGTTCCTTTGAGACATCTGACGAATACTCGAGTGAGGAGGGCATCGCTTGGTTGCAACTGATCAGTCATTACTTTAAAGTGATTAATGAACTGACTTGGGGAGGTTGTCCCATCAAAGAAAGAGATGGTCGGAGGTTTATATTTTGGTGGATACGATACCTGCTTCCATTCTATCGGATAAGGTTGTTTGATGCCTAATCTTTGCAAACCATCCTTCTGTTTAAATGCCTCAAATTGAGTTCGGAGATTTTTTAACTCTTCAGTAACAATTCCGGAGGATTGTGGAGTTGTAACTTGTTGAGTGTAATTGGGAGGAGGGACTGCAGCATATGTACCACCCCCAGCTCTAGACTGACTTGGAGTGGGTTGTACAGGAACATTAGATTGTACCCCCGGAATAGTAGAGGGTTTCGGGTTTGGAGCAACAGGAGTATTTAATACAACTGGAGGGGCTGTCTGTTGGACTTGCTGAGTTTGATGTTGAGCTTGCATAAGAGTGTGCATAGCATTTAATGTATCTGTCATAGCTCACAACTGTTGTTCTAAGGAAGAAATCCTTTGTTCATGAGCTTCGGTGCTAGTTGAAGGTTCATGATTGCCCTCTGCCATGTAAGTGGTAATCATTCGAGGAATAGATGATGAAACAGTCTATTCTGAATCATCACTGTGTGAGTCAGTATCTTTCCCGGGGCTATTTACAGGAGTCAATACTGGAAAGTTGGACTCTCCAAGGAAGTCCTCTGTGATCTCTGGATTACCACTTGGATGAGAAGAAGAAGAGACCCTGGCCAAGGCTCCGGTCCTGGATCGGGTGCCGAGATAAACACCATCTTCAGAATCTGATATAGCATCAGACCGTATGCTACCCCCAATATTTCTGGAGGTTATGTTGACAGAAGCATAAAGAGGTTCATCTTCATCCAATATTGGTTCATATTGAATCCGTTCGAAAACAGATCGTCTTTTTGGTGAACAACAACACTGAATCACAACCCGAGGTTGGAAGTTGCAACCATGCTTTTCATGGCAAATATGAGCAATGTCATAACCTGATGGAGTGTCGATTCGCCGTTTATTTTGTAAATATTCCCGGAGATCTGTAGGAACAGATTGGGAAGTACTTGAAGATAGTTTCTGTGTAGAAACTTGTCTTTTGTTCTTCTGTCTTCTCGGTTCTTGAGTGTATAAAGACTGATTAATTTGGCCACATAGTTCTTGGCATATTCTGCATCAGGGTCTAATATACTTGTCTCAGTGGAACCGAGACGATTCTGATTAAGCTTGTTACGAAGATCCGTAGGAGATCTGACTTTGGTATCAGTCTTAGATACTTGTAATTTGCCTTTCTCAGATCGAGAAATTTTGAGAGAAGGAAGATGGGTATTATTCCGACTGGGAGTCGGTAATAATCCATCTTTAGAGGAAGTAGCTAAAAGGCGTTTTCCTTTGTTTGATCTAGTAAGAGTACTAGTCAAATTAACTCCAGAGGTAAAGACCTTAGGAGTAGAGGAGTTGACTAAAGAGTCTTTCTCCTTGGTTGGCACAAGATGTGCAAGTTGAGGGGGAATCATTTGTATGTTCTGTGGAAGAGAACCTCCAGCTTGATTTTGAGAAATAGTCAAAGGACTGTATCTGTTAGCATACGCTGACTTCAGTTTGGACTTCTGATCATACGCTGCCTTTTTATTAGCATACGCTGGCATTGGCTTAGCATACGCTGCCTGCTGTTGGCTTTTGTACGCTGCCTTTGCCGTACGCTGCCCTTTGACTGCCATACGCACAGAGTCATCAATGGCTAAAGAGCCGACTGCTGTCGTAAGAGTAGAGGGAGAAGAGACTTTAACATGTCCAGAGATGGTTTTCCTTGGACACGCTGACTTGGTTAAAGAACCCACTTTGTCAGCGTGACTAGGAGAAGCCACTGTTGCCGTGTTCAGAGAAGCCGAAGCATGCTTCGTTGAAGTTGAAGACGTGTTCTTGTCAGCGTGAGAAGTGACAGAAACGTCTCGGGCTGTTGAAGAAGACTTAGGGACATAGACAGAGCGTCCTTTTTTCTTAGCAGCCGGAAGAGCGGAGGAAGCAGTTCGGCCCTCCTTCGCCTTGAGCATTTCTTCGTAAGCAGATTGGTCGAATTGTACGACCATCGTCTTCTTCGTCGAGCCGATCGACGAAGTATCGCATTGAGTTATTGCTATCTCGTTGGAGGAGACAGCTTTCCCCAGCAGAGTCGCTAATTTATTTTCCATAAATAAATTCACTTTATTTATTTTGTATCTGAGAAAATTACAACTGTAGGAATCTAATCTAGAAGACGATTACTTTATCCCTTGGACGATGCGATGAAGAAAACTCGAACTTCGAAGAACTTGGACAGCAACTGGGCAATCTCTCTGTTCTCTCTGAAATTGACTGTAGTCTGATGAAGATGAAGAAACTCTCTTTTATAGAGTTCTGGATAACTGTTCTGAAGCATACGCTCAGTCAGTTACTTGACGTGTGCATAACTGCAGGGACGCGTAGCGAATTCTGGTGAAGACACGTTGGAGTGCGGTTAAGAGTAGTGGAATATATCTAGGAGAGATTGGTGGCATGGATGCCACGTTGCATAGCTTCTGAATAAGTAGGTAACTGGGTACAGGACACGTGAGAACGTGTGTTGACTGTATGTTGAAAGTCATCCTGGATGCTTTTGCTGTGATACGCTATTTTTGTTGAAGAAGAGTCATACGCTAGCTTTTGAAGGCACATGTCTTGCATATGCTGACTTGGATCATATAAAGCTGATACGCTCACTTGATTGGGAAGGAGTCGTATGGGGTCCATACGCTCACTTGATTAGCAAGGAGTCGTATGGAGTCCATACGCTCACTTGATTAGTCCATACGCTCACTTGGTTGGCAAGGAGTCGTATGGAGTCCATACGCTCACTTGATTAGTCCATACGCTCACTTGGTTGGCAAGGAGTCGTATGAGGTCCATACGCTCACTTGGTTGGAAAGGAGTCGTATGAGGTCCGTACGCTCACTTGGTTGGGAAGGAGCCGTATGCATTGAGGGAGTAGACACATGGCTATTTCTCAATCTTCTCAAATACGCCATATCTTCAAATACTGACAAATATTTCTTGAGCGTCGTGTTGCAGATATGATGGCTGACAGACTGTCAGAAATGACAGTAATGATGGCTCTTTATTTATGATGGCTGCTGAGCTGTCCTCGTAAGAGACAAAATCTTTTCTCAAAAACCTATACGACGGCTAATCTTCATGGGGCAGCTGTCTTTGCACGAAAGACGAAGTGTCAGATTCATCCTTTATTAAATACATGTTGTGCTGTCATCTCAGGAAATAATAAAATATTCACTGAGCGTACGGCCTTTAGATGAGCATATGGCCTTGGCTGAGCGTATGACCTTGAGCGTATGGCTTTGACTGAGCGTATGGCCTTTAGCGTATGACTTTAGCTGAGTCTTATGTCAGCGTGTCATAATTTTCACACCCTACAATTCTAATCCTATATTGCAGGCCCGCTCGGTACAGTCATGTAACCGAAACGACAAACTTGACCTGTATGGGCCACCACAAAAACATGTAACGCCCCAGTCCCAAATACTTGGGACTAGATACGTATCATGCCAGCTGTATACATACGAGTAAATATACAGCTCGTATGTATACATAAGCTGTAAATGTAGAAAGCCATGACACTAAATCTCATCCACAAAGATAAATAATAATATAAAGCAATTTTGAGTTTATTATGTACACAATAGTTGGGCGGAGACAAAGTCCACTACCAACCAATTTAAATAGAGAAGAAATATACAAAGAAAGTGATTGGTCGAGCGGAGCAATTGACGAATCCATGAGCAATCATCACGGAGGAAGGAATGGCCTTAGCTAGAGCACCTGCAAAACATCACGAAACACACACCTGAAAAAAAACCAGGTCCTCAGAGGGACGTAACAAGGCACATAATATCATGCCAATAAACTGAATAGTAAGAGCTCAATAGAAAATATACATGCGTAAATGTTCCTAACCATTCTATGTGATATATACTTTGAGAAGACAACGTTCTACGCAGGAGCTTAGGTATTCAGCATAGATGGAGAGAGAGTGATAGTAGGTAGCGCTCATAAGAGACACTATCGACCATTGGCAGAAAGTAGCTCTCATACGAGAACTATCGATCCCGGGACAGTAAGTAGCGCTCATACGAGACACTATCGGCCCAAATCTATGTGTGTACTGAACATGTAGCCCCTACGCTAATAACTGTCTCCCCCCTCCCCATGATACTATACATGTGTCGACTCCACGACACTGTTTAATCCTTAATAACTGCCAAGTCTTCTACAAATCCTAACGTACGGCCTGTACGCACCGATGTACGGTCGATACGCAAGTCCGAAGCTATATGCGACTCGCAGCTCACACACAACCCGTGGCACATCGTGATAGTTTATGAGATGCTCTAAACATATGGAGGTCCCTTAACTCTAAGCCAATTGCATAAAATATAATAATTTACATCTATATATAATTTTGAAAGAACAACCTAAAGAAAAAGCATGCATGATATTGAGCAAGAATTTAAACAGTAAAGACAAGGTGTCTTGCCTGGTGTGTCGTCTGGTGTGGTACAATGATCCAACAAGTCCTGCTCTGTCTAATTGCCAATGCCAGTATGTAAGGGTTCGAAGTCACGAGAAAATAGGACACACGATTAGTCGTGAGCAATGGGGATAATCGTGGAAAATTTGTGGGGGAGAAATACATATACTAATCTTAAAAAAATTATTTATAACTTTTTAAAAACTAGCTTTTATTAGTCCACAATACTTAGGAAAACATTTTCCAAATACTAGAAAAACTATCACTTTGTACTACTTTATATAATAACATATCAAGAATAAATTAATATATTTATATATTTTATAGAAACTAAATTTAACTTGGAAATACCCTTTTCAAGTAAAAGCAAAAATAATATATTTTTAGTCTAAGTCAATCTATATTTGTTATGTAAAAATTTGAAAACATATAATAATTTATTTATTACTAGCCATACCACCTAATATAAATATAACTAAATTCTTATATACTATTTATTGTATATGTGTTTAAGAAAGAATTAATTAAATAAATAAAAGCTAGAATAAAAATAATGAATATAGAAATAGAGGGAGAGGGACGAAAAATAAAAATAATAATAATAATAATGATAATAACAGCATTAATAATAATAAAACTAAATATTAATAATAAATAATAATGATAATAACAACCATAATAATAACACTAATAACATTATCTGTAATAATAATGAAAATAATAATAATAATAATAAATATTTTAATACACTAACCGTTCGTTCTGCTGCTGTTCTTTACCAAAAGCAAAAAAAAGTGGGGAAGGAGAGAGTAACAGAGAGTGCGGGGAAAGAGGGTTCGAGGTTCACCTGAGGGTTCGGTCGGTGGCTCTGACGAACTCCGACGAAGGGTTTTCGGTGATTTGACGGATGCGAGGGAGCGGATCTGAGGCGGCACAGCGACGGACATGGGGAAAGGAGGCAGCGGAGCGGCGCTCGCGGGTTTCCAGGGGGCGGAGCACCGGGGACGCGGTGGCGACTTGGTCGGCGGCTGGCGAAGGGAGACGGGCTGGCACGGCAGCCGGAGGGCTCGCCGGCTCGTACGGTGGTCAGCGTCGCGGCCATGGGGGCGCGCGGCCGGCTCACGCGCAGGAGGGGCGGAGCACCGGCGCTGGGCGGTGCACTGGGCAAGGCTCGGGTCGCGGCGAGATCTGAGGGAGGGTTGGCAGTGTTCCGGCGGAGAGCGGAGCTCGCAGGTGGTGATTGAGGTACGACGGTCTCGTCGGAACTTGGAAGCGCCAAGGTTAGGGCTTCTCTCCCCCTCCTTCCTTTTCTTTGATAGTGGTGGCGGTTTTGGTTAGCCGGGACGGTGGCGGCCGCTGTGGTGAAGTTTGGTAGGAAGGGGTAGCTGGAAGAGTCGGGGCACGGCGAGACGGGTGCTGGCATCGAGATGGGTCTCGGTAGGGTTACTATGGTGGAACAGGGGATGCTGGTGTTGGCGGGATGATGGGGATCAGGGAGTTCGATTGTTGGGTGATGGTGGTTGCCGTAGATTTTCGGCGGTTGTCGTAGGATTAGATTGTTGAAAGTCACCGTGTCGGGAGTGTCCGATACGACTGGGTGGACGGCACATAATTTTCTGTATTTGTAACGGGGAACATATAGTGGATGGGAGGCACAGACACGATGCACAATATGTGGGTTGTGGTAAAAATTCTGGAAGAGTACCTGCCTATTTATAGGATGTGGGAATTCCCAGTTGGATAGGGATTTGGGGATTTAAATCCTCTATAGATAATATCATATAAATTATAATAAATCAAATCTAAAATTAAATTAAATTCTAATTTAATTGCAGATCATCTAAACTTAGCATAAATATAAATTTACTTTTAAACTTTTTAAATTAAACCCATAAAATCAAATTAAGATTTAAAATGGCCACGAAAAATTTTCAAATATATTTTCCAAAAATACCAATAATAATAATTTCGAAAATAATAAATATTTTTAAATATCTTTTTGAATAATAACATATTAATATCAATAAATTTGAAAAATAGAATTATATATATATAATTTAAATTTATGCACCTCGTATGAAATGAATATCTGCATAATACCACGTTTTCAAAATTTTCATGTATAAAATCTTTCATAATGTAAAATAAAGAGTTGGAAATTCCAATATGACGTATTTTACAACTTTTAAAATAATCGAAAATATTTATTATTTATTATTTGCAAAAATTAAGCTTCTAAAATGTTTTACAAAAATATTTACCTCGTACATATTCGCACTCGACGAAAACGCCGCTTGCGCACAACGTACAATACGACTATGCGACGTACAATAAAATATTTTTTTAAATCAGTATCAAAATTGATAAAAAAATATAGTAAAAATTTAGGGGTTTTACAAGATTTTGTAAGGATTTCGACGCCGATGTCCCAGTTGACCCGCAAGGATGTGCCGTTCGTATGGACAGCAGAGTGCCAGGAATCATTTGAGAAGTTGAAACGAGGTTTGGTAATGACTCCCATTCTCACACTTCCAGATGGGACCGGAGGATTCACAGTTTATTGCGACGCTTCAGGCAGAGGATTGGGGTGTGTCTTGATGCAGCATGGGAAGGTAATATCTTATGCATCACGTCAACTTCGTGATCATGAGAAGAATTACCCGACCCACAACTTGGAACTGGCGGCGGTAGTGTTTGTGCTTAAGCTTTGGCGGCACTACTTATATGGAGATAGAGTGGAGATATTTACTGATCACAAGAGCCTGAAGTATGTTTTCACCCAGAAGGACCTTAACATGCGGCAGAGAAGATGGCTCGAGCTACTGGTGGACTATAATATGGATTTGCAGTATCACCCAGGGAAGGCCAACGTTGTAGCAGATGCGTTGAGCAGGAGAGCCGGAGTTTACTTCCTAACAGCGTAACCAGAGTTATTGGCAGATCTTCAGAATATGAGAATTAAAGTGGTTCTTCCTACCGACGTGGTGTTGATGGCCAGTCTACAGGTTCAGTCCAGCACAGTTGAGAGGATCCGGAGAGCACAGTCAGCAGATTCCAAGCTTCAGCGACTCAGAGCCGAGTGTGAGGCAGGAAGAAGGCCAGAGTTGTGCATTCATGAAGATGGTACACTTCGACACGGCACTCGTCTTTGTGTACCCAGTGGAGATACCAGACAGGAGGTTATGGCAGAAGCTCACAGTTCACAGTATTCTATTCATCCCGGTGGCACGAAGATGTACCGTAACATTCGTCAACATTTTTGGTGGAATGGCATGAAGAGGGAGATAGCCCAGTTTGTCTCTCGGTGTTTGGTTTGCCAGCAGGTTAAGGCTGAACATCAGAGGCCCGCTGGACTTCTTCGGCCCTTGCCGATTCCAGAATGGAAGTGGGAGCATGTGACCATGGATTTTGTGACTGGATTGCCTAGATCCCCAGCTGGTCGAGATGCTATTTGGGTTATAGTTGACAGGCTCACGAAGGTGGCTCATTTTCTCCCATTCAGAGTTGGTCAGTCGACGGCTCAGTTGGCAGAGATGTACCTCAGGCAGATTGTCAGGCTTCATGGTGTGCCCGTCAGTATCACCTCGGACCGAGATTCAAGTTTTACGTCACACTTTTGGCGTAGCTTGTAAGAGAGTTTGGGGACTCACCATCAGTTTAGCTCAGCTTATCGCCCGCAGACAGATGGCCAGTCGGAACGCACGATCCAGACTCTTGAAGATATGTTAAGATCTTGTACCCTTGACTTCGGTGGTTCATGGGAGGATCACCTGCACCTGGTGGAATTCTCGTACAACAATAGTTTCCAGGCCAGTATTCAGATGGCCCCGTTCGAGGCACTGTATGATAGGAAGTGCAGATCCCCGTTAGCCTGGGATGATGTTGGAGAGAGGCAGATGCTCGGTCCAGAAATGATTGCCCAGACAGTTGAAATGGTCAGAAGAGTCAGAGACCGCCTTGGAGTGGCCCAAGATCGCCAGCGGCATTGGACCGATGCTCATCGACGTCCCTTAGAGTTTTCTATCGGCGACCATGTATTCCTTAGGATCTCGCCTAACCGCGGCATCATTCGCTTTGGCGTACGGGAAAAGCTTAGTCCTAGGTATATAGGGCCGTTCGATATCCTGGAGCGAGTAGGAGATGTATCCTATCATCTCGCTCTTCCGTCGTCGCTAAGTGAGGTGCATGATGTATTCCATGTGTCCCAATTACGACGGTACATCCCAGACCCGAGCCATATCCTAGACCATTCGGAATTGGTTGTTGGTACCAACCTTTCGTATGAGGAGCCCGTGTCTATATTGGACCAGAGAGAAAAGATACTCAAGAACAAGACTATTAGCTTAGTCCGTGTTGCTTGGGGTCATCACTCTCTAGGTGAGTCAACGTGGGAGCGTGAGGACGACATCCGATCGCGATATCCTGATTTGTTTGACTCGTAAGGCATAATGTCTTCCTTATGCCTTATGCTTTTCATCCCTTGCTTGCATGTATGATTGTTTGATTGTTTGCTTAGTATAGCTTATTTGTGGATAGTATAGCTGGCTCTTACATCTCTAAGCATCTTGATTTAAATTTCGAGGACGGAATTCTTTTAGGGATTTTTTGACTTTCATCCCACTTATTAATATGCATTTGTACTTACATCCCACTTTTTAATTTTATTTGACTTACATCCCACTTTTGTCACTAAAAATATTTTTTGTGACAAAACGAATACTTTTCGTGACAAAATAAATACTTTTAGTGACAAAAAGTGGGATGAAAGTCTAAAAAAATTAAAAAATGGGATGTAAGTACAAATGCATATTAATAAGTGGGATGAAAGTCAAAAAATCCTATTCTTTTAAGGTGGGTAGAGTTGTAACGTCCGTATTTCGGAATACGTATTTTGATTAGGCCTATATGTATTTCAGACCTGTATTTTATTTTCTCGGATTCTGGCCTGTAATTGTATTTTGGCTCGATTTGCAGATTTTGGTTTTCTCGTAAATCAGGTTTTGACCTGGCATGGTTTTATTCTTTGTGGAGAAGGGTTTGGTTTAGTTTGCATTGGACTACCTTAGTTAACCTCCATCCTCAACACAACACACCCTCCCTCATTAAAACCCTGTAGAAGCATGGAAAATACTAAAGAAATTGACTCATGCGGCCAAGAAAGACCCATGCGGCCCAGAAAATGCATGCGGCTCAGGGAGTCATGCGGCATAAGGAGCTATGCGGCCGGAGGCATTCCATGCGGCTCAGAAGACACGTGGCCTGATAGTGCCCCCCTCCGATCCATGCTGCATTAATTGCTTTGACGGCTGACCCCTCTGAAAAGTTGACAGACCTGACACCAAAGCAGGTAATTATGACTCTGTCATGATGATGAATCTCTAGGGAAGAGAAAGAAATCTCTGACACGATCCCCCGAGAACAACAAAATGCCACGTAGCCCTGCCACGTGGGTGTGCTTATGCGACTCGAAGTGAAGACTTCCCATGCGGTTCAGAGTGAAGCTGTCCCATGCGGCTCGAGTAGAATCATCCTTATGCGGCTCAAGAAGATCATGCCCATGCGGCTCAAGCAGACACACCATTATGCGGTTCATGCGGCTCATCATATGGTTCAGAAGTCTGAAGGAGGGGGCCACTGCCCAGACAGTCCTGACACGTGTCCCAAGTCTTATGCGGCCCAAAATTCATGCGGCCCAAATCTCATGCGGCCCAATCTGCATACGGTTCCAGTCTCACCATTGGCTCTCAGGACACGTGTCCTCAGCCGATCAATCTCCCAGATTTATGGCAATCCAAGATCGGGTCGAATCCCAATGATCTGGGGCACGTGGCAGGAGAATAAATTTGATTTATTCGCAGATATGAGAGAATCATTATAAGGAAGATTTATGCCAATCAGCATTAATTGCTAATGGGGATTTGGTGTAATCTACCCTTAATGGTTCTGATTCGTCACAATCAGAAATGAACGGCCTGGATTGATCAATCCCCAGGCCGCCGCCATCTCCAAGAGCTAATCATTGGCAACCCTAGTGATCATATCCCACTATTATAAATAGCAAGGTGCCATTTCCTTGTAGCATATAGAGAGATATACAAAAAAACCAGAGAAGAATACGTATACACAGAGAGACTTCCCCCATAGTCAGAGAGAGAATATACACAGAGAGAGAGAAGCCAGGAGAGCAATCAGAGAGAGAGCAAGAAGGCATTTCTTCGTCAACGACCAAGCAGATCTTCCCCGAGTCAAGGCTGCGTACCGATCGTCCAAGGAGTAAGGCAGAGCGGCCGTCGCTTTCCCGAGCCTCTATCGTCACCCCCCAGAATCTAAAATAAACAATCGTACTTAGACTGCTGTACCTAGGTTTTCGTCCCTAGGCTTTTTTTGTACGAGCGAGTTTGTATTGTGAGTCTAAGTTCAGTCCTCTGATAATTGTTCTGTACTTTTACAATCAATGGCAAACACGATGGCGACTCTGCTGGGGACTAACTTCTCCACGGCTGAGGAGTTGGTGACGCAATCGGACGCAGCCAAACTTGGCTCTACACAACAGAAGATGGTCATACGCTTCAACCAACAGACGTTCGAAGAGATGCTCTCTGAAGGTAGCACTGGCCCGGTCCAGAAGCGCACCCGCACCATAAAGGCTCGCAAAGAGTGGAGGCCAAAATCATTTGCTCCTCCGCAAGCTCTTGATGGGGTGCTCTCTATTGCTCAAGATGGCGAGAAAGACTCCCCTGCGACCCTACTTCAGACCGTAGACAACTCTGCTGTCCCCAAGTCCGGCAGAAGAAAACACTATGATGCTGGACTTGCAGGGGCAAAAAGGAACTCTACGCGATCCGAGCCGCAGAAGAGTATTAGCCGCAGGGAGAAAGCCCATGCGGCTACAACCGCCGACCGCATAAAGAAAACTCATGCGGCCACATCTGTCAGCCGCATAACTTATGCGGCTACAGTTGCCAACCGCACGGATGAGACTCATGCGGCTATTAAAGTCAATCGCTTGCAGAAAACCCATGCGACCACAGATGCCAACCGCATACGGTCAGCCTGTACGGTCGTGACTCCTAACCGCATAAAGACTCATCCTACAACAAAAGACGGCTGCATGCAGACAGCCTGTACGGTACCCAATACTAGCCGCATAGCATCCGTCCCACGCTTCTCTCGATCAGTCTTCGACCGGCTCTCATGCGGTCCTGACTCTGATCATTATCTGGATGATAATCTAGACTCTGTGGTATTCGACTTAGACTCCTCCTATTACGCACCCACAAGTGCTAAAAGGAGGAAGTCTAGGGCAGCGCGGGCTCATCAAGTCTAGACGACTGCCCCAACCTCTGACTATCGGGGCGTCCCGCTGATTATCACGCGGGCCTCTGATGGGAAGTTGTATAAAACCACTCAAGTCCAGCCCCCGGCGGCAAACAGACAAAGTGGTTCCTCTGACCTGCGTGAGGTTATCCTCTACAAATGCAAGGAAAGAGAAGGAGCTTCGGGGTGTAAAGAGCCCTCACACGGACATCAATGCACCCAGATCATCGTCAACTGCTGTTGCAGCAACACGGCAGTGACGGAAGACCGGCCATCCGTCTTCCAAAGACTACATCACCCGAGCTCAGAAGACGAGGCACCTCCTGTTGTCTCCTGCAAGTCCGCGCAGAAAGTTCTCGCCAAGGGAAGAGGGAAGAAAACGAGCATCTCCAGCCCAAAGGTGTCAACTACTGCAGCTAAGAAACCGTCGTCTAAAGGGTTATCCTCCACTGGAGTATTTCAACACACCCGTTCGAAGACGAAAACTGCTGCAGTAGGAAGTTCGTCGTCTGCAACATTGGGGGTCGTCGAAACTGGGGGTAGCACTCCTCCAAACATCCACGATAATTCGACATTCCAGGAATACGGACTGGAGGAAGCAAATCCTCCGACGGATACAACAGATACCGACGTCCCCAAGGACATCCTAGACGAAGCAAGCTCCGATGCCGGGGGTAGTGTTCCTTCCGAGTCTGAACCTGAAGAGAACATCCCCACATATCCTGATGATTTCTCGATGTACGGGTACGACTCGGAGGGTACATCCTCCACCACTTCTTCCGTCACTCCTCATGTGAAGACGGTGTTCATGACAGACAGCAATCAAGGCGGTTCCGGTGATCGCCAGCACATCGACACTTTGGAGGCCATATTGCATGCCTTGGTCAAGTCTGTAGACGAGATCAAAGCGGCGCTTCCTAATCTGCAGGGGGTGACACATGGCCAGACAAGCACGGGTCCCCCAATCAACGTAGATTTAAATTCGGCGGCACCGAACCCGGGCAATAATCCTCCCGAAGTAACGGCTCCGACTGCGACAGATGAGACCCGAGAAGTAAGGAGAGAAGTTCAAGAGCTTCGAGCCATGTTCTACGCCAGAGAAAACTCTCAAGACCTCCGGATACGGCAACCATATCCTGCTGAATGGAGGGATGTTCCCTTTCCACCAAGATATAAGCCATTCAATATCAACCCATATGATGGCAAGACTTCAGCAAGTCGGTACATCACTTACTTTGAGGTCACTACCGACCATCTCCCCCATGATGACGCTATCCTCACGCGGTTATTCATTGGGGCATTGGAAGGAGTCGCGTTCGATTGGTACCGCAACCTGTCGGACAATTGCATCCATTCCTTCGCTGGCTTCAAACGCCTGTTCTTGGAGAGGTTCTATGAGGTAGGGCAGGACGTCACGATGTCTACCCTCATGGACGTCATTCAAGGAGAGAAAGAGCTGACGAGGAATTATATTGAGCGGTTTTGTCAAACCGCAATGAAGTTACCATCTGGTAACCCGGACTCCTCCTTGATCGAAATTTGCCAAAAGAGACTACTCCCAACAATCAGTCTCTGGATGGGCGAGAGTCAATTCAAGGACTGGAAGGCTTTTATCATTAGTGCTACAAGTGCCGAAGAACGATTAAAGAAGGCTCGCCAACTGGGATTATATATCTCAAAGGGAGAGAACAAAGGCAAGCGTCCCAGCACCACCAACGACAATGGGGGTAGCCCCTCCAACAACCGGGACAACAGAGGCAAGCAGGCTATGGTGGCCGATACAACCCAGAAGCCTGAGTCGCAACCTGCGGATAAACAATGGCCTCAAATCACTTACTCTTTTGAAGACGGTCACGTCAAGCCTATCTTGGACATGCTCATACAAGGAGATAGGATTCAGCTTCCTCCACCAAGACGGGAGCCTCGGTCGGCTGATTTGGAGAACCCAAAGTTCTGTCATTACCACCGCTACGTCCACCATGCTACGCACGACTGCTACCAACTGAAACGATATATCCAGAACCTCATCGATTCGAACGCTCTGGCCATCGATTTCGAGAAGGTAACCGTGGCAGCCAACATGGTGTCCGTACAATTCGGCAGCTTCCCTCCAACAGAGACCCAGGATGGGGTTATACCCATCCCTCTGGCAACGATGGAGATTGCTAATCTCCCGCCTGCTCAAGCTGCTGGTCTAGTACCCCTCACCACATCACGAGGGGAAATCATGTGGGTCCATCTGGACCTAGTCCACGAGGTAACTCAGTCCACTCCATCTTCTAAAAAGAAAAGTGGAAAAGTCAGATCCTGCCGTACCACCTCAGCAGATGAAGAGGTAGTCACGGCCGTTGTTACTCGATCCGGAGCACAATCTCAACCTATGGCAGAAAACTCGGCTGATGATCATCCGCCCATTACCACGGATGCTCCGGGACCGGCTCAGCCTTCGACGACCGATAAGCCTAGGCCGAAGGAGACTCGCTTCGACAAATCCCTCCGAAAGGAAACATCTCAGGGGCTGGAGAGGCCCTACAACTTCGACATCTTGGCGTAATTGGCCAATACACCGGCCAAATTGTCCTTATATGAAATCCTGAGGCTCTCGAAGGATGTCCGCACAGCCTTGAGCGATGCACTTCAAAATGCCGACGCGTACCTGGCTCAGGTCAACCTCACGGGAGAAAATCAGCCCGCAGACCTCCAAGACAGTGCCTGTACGGAAGCAATCGGCGACATAAAGGTGGACCGGATGCACATTGACCCTGGGTCTTCCATAAGCATCATTCCAAAAGGACTACTGCATCATCTTCGCATCCCGATGCATCGCCTGACCCCTACAAACACCGCCATCAGCGGGTTCAATTCGGGCAGGAGCTACCCAATCGGAAAGATCCGTCTGAAATGTCAGATTGGCGATCTCCAATCAGAAGTCACTTGCTACGTCATAGATGCCGACACTTCATACAACATCCTTTTGGGGCACCCTTGGATACATGATTACATGATCGTGCCTTCCACGCTACACCAATGCTTCAAATATGTCGACAAGCACGGCTTCGTGAGGACAGAATTTGCTGACATCGATCCCTTCAAAGGGGTCGAATCTTATTACTCGGACTCCTGCCTATACGAAAAGTCGAAGAGGCACCTTGAAGGAGAAAATGAACAAACTGATGTTGAAGCAACCACGGGATCAGAAGAGCCTCTGACGATCCACCTCTAGGCTCGCAAACTAGGCAATTCCGCACCCCTTACGGCCACGCTGCATAAGGACACGATCAGCCTCTCGGCACAGGAAGAGCAGTTGAGAATCCGGCTGCCAAGGTCCGGCCAGGTACCGAGACCCACGACAGGGCCACTTACCATCAGATTGCCGAGAGTCGGTCAATCCCAAACAGAAAAGCTCAATCCCTCCGATAGGCCTCTGACGATACGCCTGCCTAAGAAGGGTCGTCACCCCGATGCGAGGTCTGGCACTTCAAGCGAACCAGCCACCCCTCGCTCCACATCAAGTGCCAGACTGGGGGTTGCTAGTCTACCGACAACCCCACGCTCCGCTCCGTCAGTTGAACCTCTGAAGATCAAGCTGACTAGGATGCCCTCTCAATCTTCATTCACGCAGGGGGTAGCCAAAGAGGAACCAGAGCTAGCCAAGTATGTGGCTGCCCACACTGACGCTCCCTCCGCAGATGATGTAATCCCTCTAGAAAAGATACCTTACTTCATCAATAAAGGGTTATCTTTGGACTACACCGAGCTCAATAAGCTATGTACAATGTATGCTATGGAACACGGTATAGGCACTCACCTACATACACAGGTGACAAATGTGTACACCGCTATCCAACTTACTCCAGTAGAAGACGCTTACCGAATAATCGAGGGAGGGGACCACCCAATCATCTTCGGCCGGACGAACAACCCGCATCCCCTCGCCATGGAAGAAGTCAACTTCGGGTCAGATGCCGGAAGACTGCCTCTGTATCTCTATAGCCCTCAATCCAAATATCTTATGCAGAAACAGGGGTATGATCTAGAGACAACGCCAGGACTGAACTACGGTACTGGACGACGATTACCTTTGAAGATGCCAGCCCCGGCGGGCAAACCACGGAACTACTATAACAAAACCCGATGCGGTTTAGGGTATGTAACGCCTACTACGACCCCTGAAAGATCAGATGAAGAATGCGACTGGCAGTCACATTCAACCGGATCACCGACTTCCGACTCAGATACCAGCATCGGAGATGTGTTCAGACAAGTCATGTCAGTCAACATGGCATTCACCGACGCTTACGAGGAAGACGAAGACATCCCTAAAATCCTTGAGCTAGAGCCATGGGCCCAGCAATTAGACGCATAATGGGAAAAGCGGTTCGAACTGAGAGAACCTCCTACCGAAGATGAGGTCATACAAGTGGATCTCGGCAGCGAATCTTCTCCAAAACCGATCTTTATCAGTAAAAGCCTAACTGACGAAGAACGAGAGTCGCTGTTAGAACTTGTCAGAGAGTACATTGATGTGTTTGCCTGGAGCTATGAAGACATGACGGGGTTAAATCCTGACATCGCTCTCCACAAACTCAATATACGGCCAGATGCAAAGCCAGTCAAGCAGCAACAACGACGCTTCTGCCCAGGCGTCATGGATGCGATCGAAACTGAAGTCAACAAGTTAATAGCCAGCGGCTTCATTCGTGAAGAGCAACATCCTGATTGGGTCGCCAATATAGTACCCGTCCTCAAGAAGAATAGGAAGATTCGAATCTGCATCGACTTCCGCAACCTGAACGAGGCATGCCCCAAAGATGAATTTCCCCTTCCTATCACAGACATCATGATCGACAATACATGCAGCTTTGAACGTATGTCATTCATGGATGGATTCTCGGGGTACAATCAAATCAAGATGTCTCCCGACGACGAAAAGCACACTTCATTCCAAACCCCGATTGGCACATACTGCTACACAGTCATGCCATTCGGTCTAAAGAATGTTGGCGCTATATATCAGCGAGCCATGAGTATCATTTTCAGAGAACATTTGTGCAAGACAGTAGAATGCTATGTCGACGACATCGCCGTCAAGAGTCGCCGTAAGGAGGATCATCTGCAAGACATGAGAACGGTGTTCAACTTAATGCGAGCCCACAATCCGAAGATGAACTCTACAAAATCGTTCTTGGGCATATCCAGCGGGAAGTTCTTGGGCTTCATCATCACTGCACGGGGTATCCATGTAGACCCCGAGAAAACGAGGGCAATCATGGAGATGGGTCCCCCGAGAAATCTCCGTGAACTTAGAGGCCTCCAAGGGAGGCTAGCTTATATCAGGAGGTTCATTTCCAACCTCTCCGGGCGATGCCGACCGTTCACCCACCTCATGAAGAAGGGAGTCTCATTCGTATGGGACGAAGAATGCCAGCGCGCTTTCGATGACATCAAAGAATATTTATCAAATCCTCCAGTCCTGGTGGCCCCGGTCCCTGGAAAATAATTCCTGCTCTATGTACGAGCAATGGAACACTCCCTCGGTGCCCTGCTGGCACAAAACAACGACGCAGGCTACGAGCAGGCCATTTACTATCTCAGCCGAATGATGGTCGGGCCCGAACACCGATACACCGCTGTGGAGAAAGAATGCCTCGCCCTGGTATTCGCCATTTAAAAGATGCGGCACTATGTCACGGGGTAAACCATACATGTGATCTCACGAATCAACCCTCTCAGGGTCCTCATGACCAAACCAGGGGCACTCAGCTTCCGCCTCGCTACATGGGCAATATTGCTGTCCCCCTATCATATGGTCTTCGTCCCGCAGAAGGCTGTCAAAGGTCAAGCCCTGGCAGACTTTTTGGCGGCCCATCCAGGATCAGAATCATCCAGAATATACGAAGAAATCCCAAATGAGGTCGCCGATTCAAATACAACCACCCACGATAACATATGGCGGATGTTCTTCGATGGCGCTTCAAGAACCGGACCCAAGGGAAACATCGTCGTCAGAGTCGGAGTAGTATTGGTCTCTCCCACCGGGCTAGTGATCAATCGCGCCTACTCTCTCACGGAACCCTGCTCTAACAATGTGGCCGAGTACAACGCTTTGGTCATTGGCCTCCAACTCGCAAGAGAACTGGGGGTAGAATACCTTGAAGCATACGGCGATTCGCAATTAATCGTCAACCAGATTCGGGAGACGTATGAAGTCCGCCATGAAGATATGATCCCCTACCACCAAATAGCGATCAACATTATCTTATCATTCGAGGGATTCTTCATCGAATACGTCTTCAGACTCCAAAATATCGAAGCTGATGCCCTAGCAGGCCTGGCTGCTTCCCTAGCAGTGCCAAACCACTCTTATCATTCGGTCGATGTAATCGGCCATGAGCTGGTCTGCCCCAAGAACAACATTCAAGCCATGGCGAGTTATTCTGCTCAGATGATCGATGAAGCGCCAGACTGGAGACAACCATTCATAGACTTCGTGGTCTACGACATCCTACCCGAGAACCCGAAGGAGGCTACTTCTATCAGACGGCGTTCTCTCAAATTCTTCTACGATACAGAGACGAAAATGCTGTATCGCCGCTCCTACGACGGATTACTACTTCGGTGCTTGTCAAACGCAGAAGCCAAAGAAGCCGTGCGAGAGGCTCATGACGGTGTCTGCGGGGCCCATCAGCCTGGCCCTAAGCTGCAAGATCGCCTTCGCCGGATGGGCTACTACTGGCCCACGATGGTGGCTGATGCGATAGATTATGCCAGAAAATGCAAGGCCTGCCAAGTCCACGCAGACTTCATTCACCAACCATCCGAATTTCTACATCCGATAGTGGTGTCCTGGCCATTCGAAGCATGGGGAATGGATATCATTGGTCCAATCACCCCACCTTCCTCCCGAGGACATCGCTTCATACTTGCGATCACTGATTACTTCTCAAAGTGGGCAGAAGCTGTCCCACTCGCCGAAGTCAAGACTTCGAACGTGATCAGCTTCCTGAAACACCATGTCATCTACCGCTTTGGACTGCCCTGAAGGATCATCCATGATAATGGTCCGCAGTTTATAAGCCACGCATTCTACCGATTCTGCGACAAACACCGCATTCAGAATGTCGCTTCGACACCATACAACCCGGCAGCAAATGGGTTAGCAGAGGCATTCAACAAAACAATCATCAAACTCCTCAAGAAATTTGTCTCCTCCAACAAACGCGACTGGAACGAGAAGCTCGACGAGTGCTTATGGGCTTATCGTACTACGGTTCGAACAGCCACCGGGAATACACCATTCTCTCTGGTGTACGGGAGTGAGGCAGTTCTCCCATTAGAGACTCAGATTCCCTCACTCCGAGTCGCCCTCACTTATCAATTGACAACGGATGATAACTACCGACGTCAACTACAAGAGTTAGAGGCCTTAGATGAAAAATGCCTCCTAGCTCAGCAAAGGATCGAATTATACCAAGCACGCATCTCAGGAGCCTTCAACAAAAAGGTCAAAGTCAGAACATTCCAAGTGGGCGATCTTGTTTTAGCAGTCAGGAGGCCAATGGTCATGACTCACAAGACCACCGGCAAGTTCCAGCCAAAATGGGAAGGCCCATTTATCATCGAGGCCGTGTTCTCCAATGGTGCTTACCGCCTCGCCAAGCAGAACGGAGACTTGCTCATGTTGCCCGTCAACGGCAAGTTCCTGAAGAAATACTATGTTTAAACAACATTTTCCAGAGTTTTGAGTCATGTGCCCGCTGGTACCACTGAACTCAACCCCCTAATTTTCCAACTTATCGAGTCACGTACCCTCTTGTACCACTGAACTCAACCCCCTAATTTTCCAACTTATTGAGTCACGTACCCTCTTGTACCGCTGAACTCATATCCCAAATTCCCAAGTCATGTACCTACTGGTACCTCTGAACTTACACTTTGATTCCAACATTCACAGATTTTTGAGTCATGTACCCGCGTGTACCGCTGAACTCATGCCCTTCTTCCATAAACATACCCCAAATTCCTAAGTCATGTACCTGCTGGTACCTCTGAACATACACTTTGATTCCAACATTCACAGATTTTCGAGTCATGTATCCGCTGATACCACTGAACTCACCCTCATAGTTTTTCAGATTTTCGAGTCATGTACCCGCTGGTACCGCTGAACTCACACTCACCATTCTCCAGATTCTCGAGTCATGTACCCGATGGTGCCTCTGAACTCACATTCCGGTCACTCTTTCAGGCAGGAAGTTATGTATGATCATACCTCTGAACCTCCTTCCCGAAGGAGATCCCCCTCATGATCTAATATCCACACTCCCAGTGCACAAAAAGGGTAATCGATCCACAAATTTCCAAAACGGCCATGTCCTCATTACCTCTGAGTCGTTCCACTTCCGCCAAAAACAAATCACCCCTACATAGAATTTCTATGTCCTCATTACCTCTGAGTTGTTCTATGTACCCCCCTGTCAAAGAGACCCTCATGCTCACCATGTCCTCAGCACCTCTGAGTCAGTATGATTGGTTCCTTTCTTTTAAACTTATTGTCCGTATCCAAAACCAGGGTATGTTAGGGACAATGGGTCCACGCAAAATGACCCGATAAAAGGATTATTACAAAGCAAAAGAGTGAAGCAAATATATATTCTATGCAGTCAGAAATCAGTTACATCCACACGGTTATAGGAAAGTTCTTCATTACAGACAAGACACCTCAAACCCCTAGGTACAAAAATATGTATACAACTCCTTCAACCACATTACGTATGAAGGATGTAACTGAGGAAGATCCTCATCCAGAATGGGAGAATCAGGATTCCCAGTGGTGTTACCCTCAGCAGTCTCGACAGTGGGGAGGACGTCGTCCCTCTCAGGCTCCGATTCTTCTTTCATTGTCTCCTTCTTAACAGAGGAAGGCCCCTGATTGACGCCAGAGAGCGACGGATCCTCTACCACTGCAATATCAGCACTCGGTGGAGACACTATAAGAACCAAAAGACGATGAGAAATGATGAAAACAGTCAAAAGATATTCAGAAGTGTTCATGCGGCTCGTTTAAAGACAACTCTTATGCGGCTTGGGCATGGAATATATTCCATGCGGCTCATAGGATGTGTATGCGGACCACGTAATCTAAAAAGCTCGCATCAAAATAATTATGCACGAAGCAATGCAGTAGAGCAGCATCTTTTAGGGTTTCAGAGCACCCAATCTTCCGCACAGTCCTTACCTTCGACGACAACATGAACATCAAGACGAATGGGGGGTGCGGTAATTGAAGACGAAGCCGACTTCCTGCTCCTAGCCACAACCTTCTTCACTGCCTTGGAAGCCCTAGGTGCCATCGTGGTTTGTCAGTTGGAAGAAGAAACCAAGACAGAAATCTTAATCAGAAAGAGTCTAAGAGAGAAATCCTTCTAAATACCCTTCCATTTATAGAGAAAGGAGGACCAAGACCGACGCTTCATACAAAGTAGTCGACTCTTCGGCTATCGATACGGACTAGTTAATTAGAGGTCAGAAACTCCTAGGATCCTGCCCCAAAAAGGTTTGCATGCATGACATAATGGCGTGGCAAGAGGCTATGCGGCTGAACAATCTATGCGGCCAAGATCTCTATGCGATCAGGGTTTCATATGCGGTTAGAAGAGCACGGCCATGCTTCTTATTCAAAGTATTTCAATTTTACAAATTGAAAACTTTGAAGGGGATCCTGTAGAAGCATGGAAAATACTAAAGAAATTGACTCATGCAGCCAAGAAAGACCCATGCGGCCCAGAAAATGCATGCGGCTCAGGGAGTTATGCGGCATAAGGAGCTATGCGGCCGGAGGCATTCCATGCGGCTCAGAAGACACGTGGCCTGATAGTGCCCCCCTCCGATCCATGCTGCATTAATTGCTTTGACGGCTGACCCCTCTGAAAAGTTGACAGACCTGACACCAAAGCAGGTAATTATGACTCTGTCATGATGATGAATCTCTAGGGAAAAGAAAGAAATCTCTGACACGATCCCCCGAGAACAACAAAATGCCACGTGGCCCTGCCACGTGGGTGTGCTTATGCGACTCGAAGTGAAGACTTCCCATGCGGTTCAGAGTGAAGCTGTCCCATGTGGCTCGAGTAGAATCATCCTTATGCGGCTCAAGAAGATCATGCCCATGCGGCTCAAGCAGACACACCATTATGCGGTTCATGCGGCTCATCATATGGTTCAGAAGTCTGAAGGAGGGGGCCACTGCCCAGACAGTCCTGACACGTATCCCAAGTCTTATGCGGCCCAAATCTCATGCGGCCCAATCTGCATGCGGTTCCAGTCTCACCATTGGCTCTCAGGACACGTGTCCTCAGCCGATCAATCTCCCAGATTTATGGCAATCCAAGATCGGGTCGAATCCCAATGATCTGGGGCACGTGGCAGGAGAATAAATTTGATTTATTCGCAGATATGAGAGAATCATTATAAGGGAGATTTATGCCAATCAGCATTAATTGCTAATGGGGATTTGGTGTAATCTACCCTTAATGGTTCTGATTCGTCACAATCAGAAATGAACGGCCTGGATTGATCAATCCCCAGGCCGCCGCCATCTCCAAGAGCTAATCATTGGCAACCCTAGTGATCATATCCCACTATTATAAATAGCAAGGTGCCATTCCCTTGTAGCATATAGAGAGATATACAAAAAAAACCAGAGAAGAATACGTATACACAGAGAGACTTCCCCCATAGTCAGAGAGAGAATATACACAGAGAGAGAGAAGCCAGGAGAGCAATCAGAGAGAGAGCAAGAAGGCATTTCTTCGTCAACGACCAAGCAGATCTTCCCCGAGTCAAGGCTGCGTACCGATCGTCCAAGGAGTAAGGCAGAGTGGCCGTCGCTTTCCCGAGCCTCTATCGTCACCCCCCAGAATCTAAAATAAACAATCGTACTTAGACTGCTGTACCTAGGTTTTCGTCCCTAGGCTTTCTTTGTACGAGCGAGTTTGTATTGTGAGTCTAAGTTCAGTCCTCCGATAATTATTCTGTACTTTTACAATCAATGGCAAACAAACCCCACCTAACTTTCTCTCTCCTCATTACTCTTCCATTAATTCTCTCCATCTTCTTCTTCCTTCCTCCACCAATACCATAGGCAAGTGCACCTTGCCACCAAATAAGCACCCTATTTTATTTATCCATTAGCTAGATTAGGCCATGGTGAACAACATTAGAACTTGGCATTTTATGATTTGGAGCTTCCATTTTTCTAGATCTAAGTTTTAACCATTTTCGGAATTTCTTGGTTTTGATCTATTAAACTTAGATTTTTCCTTGTTTTGAGGCTTCCATGTGGAAGAGAATTCAATTTTACACAAGTTAGAACTTTGAAAATCCAAATTTGGTTTTGTTTTGGCTAAGTTATGAAGATTGGAAATTTGGAGTTCTTGGGGTTTTCTTTCGGCCTGATGGAGAAGATGACCCTCGGCCAGCGCTCTTTAGCGCAAGGCCGAACTGCGCACCCTTCCTCGGCCAGCGCTCTTTAGCGCTGGGCTGACCCGTGCTGGCGCTATTTAGCTCTAGCGCCTTCCTCCATTGGCGTACTTGACCGCTGCGCAGCTCGCTCCCCAGCGCGCTTGACCTCAGCGCATCCCGACTCCTAGTGCGGCTTGGCTCCAGCGCAACCCGACTTCCAGTACGGCTTGGCTCCAGCGCAACCCAACCCTAGCACAGCTCACCCCCTGTGCAGCTTGACCCAGCGCAACCCGCCCTCAGCGCAAGCCGACCCTAGCGCAACCCGACCCCCTGCACAACCCACTTGCCCATGATGGTTTGGTTTTATTTCCTTGGACTTGGCTTCTCTTTTGTGGATTGAAGTTTTGAGATCTTGTTCCACACAACACGACTGTCTTGACCCAACACGACCTGGCACGATTTTCGGTGTTTTGCTTATGACTAGTACGGTTTTCGTGATTTCTGTGATTCTTGATCCTAGTACTTTCTAATCTTCTTAGTTGTGACCCGATGGGGGTGCTCTATTAACTTATAACCTGTGATTCATAATTAATCTCTGTAACTGGACAACTTGATAGTGGCCCGTGGCGGCGCACTCCTGACTTGTAACTTGACTTGACTTGATGTTGTTGCGATAGCTAACTTGACTCATATAATCAACTCTGACGCCGTAGGTGTTCATTCTTGCTGCTTTGTGCAATCCACTTGTCTTGTCTCGCATCATGTCTAGGACGTGACTCCCTGGTTACCACGGTCAGGGATTCACACTGAATATGGATTTAGCTAATTACTAGATCAAACTATAGTTCATGGAGAATTTCCAGTCACAGGCGATCTCGTTATCTGGGTGCTTTAAATGGACTTGTAGCCTGCCGACGAGTTGGGCACATTTCCAGCACACTGTCATGTGTTGCACCCTCTAAGTCACCTAAGGGTACATTGTCTCCCGGGCAATGTACCCAACCATACTCTCAACCCGCGGAAGGATAACTAGATAGTCTACAGGGCTTGGGACTGGGAATTTCTCATTTGCATCTTGCTAGTAATTAGGCTTGTGATAACCCTAGTTAGTTAAGTAGTAAGCCGTAGTATTTGTTTGGCCGTTTGTGAATGGATGGTGTCCAGCCCTATCTAAGTCTCGTATAGTCCCAGTACCTGGTACTCCTGAACATGATTGTTTTACTTATCTTTAACAATAAATGGGTAGAGACAAAGTGCTATCCAGACGAAGGGTTACAACCCCGGTCCTTGTTTGGGGTAAGGGTTGTAACCTGGCTCCCGGAATGGTTCCACGTCCCTAGTCGTTTATTGTCCCGTTGTACTCTTTATTACTTGTACTTTCTTTTAGTCCTTATGTTCTGATATGCTGGCTTTTGTTCTTATTTCGTGGCCTCCTTGTGGCACTTGCTCTTTCTGGGGTTTGACCCAGCTGGTTTTGTGTGGCCAGATTTCGGAGCAGCACCCGAGGATCTACCGAACCTCCAGCCCGATGGTGGTGACTAGAAAGAACCCGGGCTACGAGTGGGTTTTCTATTTTGTTTCGCTCACTACATTGTAAAATTATTCTTTTGAGGCGTTTAGCCGACGAGCACCTGTTAGCTCGATGCATATTTACTTACTGTCTGTCTACGGGCTGTAACATGATTAACAAATCCTAGGGTTGATCATGTATAACTGAACTCTTGCTAGTCTTGACATTTTGTACGACTAGCTTCATGATCATCCAATATGTAATGTATGGGATGCCTTGCTATTATATATTTGGTGCTCTGACATCTTGTACCTATTATTGCTTGCTTGAGATTGAGATAATAGGCTTGTTCATGACCATAGGAGACTGTTGGCTTGTAGTTAAACCCTCATATATCTAGACAGCCGTAACCGTATAGCGAGGTGGATTCCATTTCAATATACGTAATTGGCTATGTACGCCCCCGCTCTCCAGTATTCTGGTTCTGGGGCGTCACAATAATATTCTCCTACCAAAGTATATTTCCATACATCGATTACATTAGACCAACTTTGGGGGTCATGAGCTGGTAGATTAAGGATATGTGGTTCTCCTTTAGTATATATATATATATATTTAATATATATATATATATATATTAAATATATATATATATGTATGTGTGTGTGTGTGTGTGTGTGTGTGTTTCGACCCCCCGCGGCCATACCCTAACCACCCCTCCCCCCCGCAACCCATCCCCAATCCCCCCGGGGCCAGCCTCTCCGCGGCCAGCGCTCCTCAACCCCCCCACGCCGGCCAGCCCCCTCCCCCGCAGCCCACCCCCAAACCCTCCGGGGCCAGCCTCCCCGCGGCCAGCCCCCTCTCCAAACTCCCCTCCGGCCAGCCCCCCTCCCACAGTCCACCCCCAACCCCCCCGGGGGCTAGCCTCCCCGCGACCAGCCCCCCTCGCTGCCCACCCCCTTCCACCCCCCCCCCCTACCACCGCCAGTACCCCCCGCGGTGACCCCCCCTCCCCCCCACGGCCAGCACCCCCTCGCTGCCCGCCCCCTCCCACCACCGCCGGCTCCCCTCCGCCCCCCCACCGCCGCCCAAGAGAGAGAGAGAGAGAGTTACCTCGATCATACGCGTCCAAGAGAGAGAGAGAGAGGAGAGAGAAAAAATTGGGGAGAATGAAATTTTCCCCCCGTCGGTTCAACTTAAGCTAGGCTTTTAACTTAGCGACAGACTAGCGACGGATAAAATCTATCGCTACTTAGTCGTACGCGATTTTTTTAAATTTTTTTCAACCACTTAGTGACCACTTAGCGACGGACTGTATGTCCGTTGTAACGCCCCAGTCCCAAAATACGTAGGACTAGGAACGTAATCATGCCAGCTGTATACATACGAAGTATATGGACCCCCGTATATATACATAAGCTGTAAAATGCAGTAACCAAGGTACTAAATCTTATCCACAAAGATAAATAATGATATAAAAGCAACTTCGAATTTGTCATGTATACAATCGTTGGGCGGAGACAAATCTACTACCAACTAAATTAAATATGGAAAAATATACAAGAAAAGAATTGAGCAAGCGAGAGCAAGGGACGAGTCCGAGAGCAATCATCACGGAGGAAGAAAGACATGGCCTTAGCTAGAGCACCTGCAAGAAATCATGAACACACACATGGGGAAATCACCAGGTCCTCAGAGGGACGTAACAAGATACAGGAAGAACATGCCATATAAATACTGAATATATAAAGTATGCCACAAACAAAAGTAAGTGACAAGACTACAATAAGGTAATCTAACCATACTAAAGTGATTATGCAGTTGAGAAACAATCCTTCGACGCATGAGCCCTGGCTGTAAATGGGATCGGCATAGTCCCCATATAGGGCACCAGGGGCCTACGTCCGTAATGTCCGAAGATCGTCGGAGGGCATCATGTGCAAGGGGCTACGTCCATAATGCACTGGAAAACGTCATAGGGCACCTGGAGCCTGCGTCTCCGACGGAGCGCACAGGTAAACAGGGAAGTGCAAAGAAGCCCATACGTCAGGTAATATTCTCCCCACCCGATGCTCTTATTTAAGTCGCATCTACGACCATATACCACTACTAACTGCTAAGTCTCCTAACATGCCTCTATTAGCAGTTAGCCCTAACGCATACACATGGGGGATCAGCCCACACGCAAGAACCTCTACATGCTACTCATCTCACACATCCTCGTGGTACAACTATGTTAAGGTATATGCGATACACTACAGACGGTAGTCCCTTAACTCTAGGTTCATGTGAAACCAAAGGATAGTAAAAAAGTAAACTAATAATCACTGAGCATGTAGTAAATCAAGAACTGGAATAACTAGAATTAATAAACAGTGATATGTAATAAAATACAGACTGAATATAAACAGTATAATGGCAAGGTATCTTGTCTGGTGTTACGCCTGATGTGGTGCGATAATCCGACAAGTCATGTCTGTCCAGTGGCCATGTTTGATGTGTAATGGTCCGAGAGTCACGAGGAAATAGGAAAGATGATCAGTCGCAATCAAGATAATTGAGGGAATTTGTGTGAAGAAATACATATAATATTTTGTAAAAATATTTATAACACTTTGAAAAATATATTTCATTAGTCTAAAATATTTTAGAATAATACATGCTTGAAAAAAATGAGTTTTAAATTTGGAAACTACCATTTTATTAGTTAAAATAATTTTTTGAAAAATACTTGAAAAATAAATATTGGCTTTTAGGCAAAGCTCTAAGTTGTCAAATTAGAAAAACTATATCTCATTAGTTAAAATATTTAGATAAAATATTTGGAAAAATACTAGAAAAAAACATTTTTAGGGAAACTAAAATTTTAATTAGATAGAAATTACTACGGCAATATTTTTAGGTTAGGAAGCCATATTTTAAAATACCAAGACTGTATAATACTGTATTTAAATAGCTATATTAATATTTGATAAAAAAAACATAGTGAGTATAACATCCTGTAAAATAGTATAACAATAATATAATAATACTAGTAATTAATATATAGTGGTATCCTACATACATATGTCTTACTGTTGATGATCATTATAATAATAATAATAATAATAAGAATAATAATAATAACAGAAATGATAATAATATTAATAATAATAAGAAGAATGATAATAATATTAAATAAGAAAATCCTTAATAAAACCCATTCTTCAACCCCAATTCGATTTTACAGAGTGAGAGAGGGAGTTCGGAAGAGAGAGAGAGAGACTTACTAGAATGGGCGACGCTCGGCCCAGCGGCGCCTGAGGAGGTGGCGGCGGCGCGGGTCGCGGAGAAGCGCGTCGGATCGGCGGCGCCCGCGGCGGGAGAAGGCCGCGACGGAGGAAGGAGGAGCTGGAGAGGAAGTGAAGGGGTTCTCACCGACGGCGAGTGGTGGCGCGCCGGGCTCTGGGCGGACGGGTGCCGAAGACGACAGCGTGGCTGTCTTCGAGCGGGGTTGCCGACGTGGAGGTCAGCGGTTGTCGTCGGTAGAGGCGGATTTGTGGCGGTGGCAGAGAATTGCGTGGGGCAGAGCGGCGTCGGAAGACGCCGAGATGTGGCGTCGGCGGATCAGTTCTCGCCGGAGGGGGTTTCGGCGACGGACTGCTCAGATCTAGGAGGGGCGGCTCGGGGTTCTCCGGCGATGGGGATCGACAAGGCGCGGTCGTATGGGGGGTAGATCGGAGGGAGAAGTCGATGATAGCTGATGCTGGTGCGGCGCTCGAGCGAAAGCACGGCGACGACGTCCAGGTCTGGCCGCGGATGCTCGCCGACTGTGCGGTGTAGGATGGCGGGTTGCCGACGGCAGCGCGGAGATGAGAACAGAACCGGCGCTCGGTCCTCCGGCCGGCGGGATTGCGGAGGTTAGGGTTCTGCTACTCCTTCTATTTTGTTGTGGTGTCGATGGTGGTTGGGGTCTTTGGAATTATGGTGGTTGTCGTGGCAGACACGCGGTCGACCAGGGTGGTGATTGCTCTGTCGGTGGTGACGACGATGCTGATGAAGATGGTAGGGATGTCGGAATCAGGATGGCGATGTTGGTGGCGTTGGCAGTGGTGAAGTCAGGGGTCGGGGTGGAGTCGGAACGGTGGTAACGGAAAGATGTGGTGGTGGTGAAGATGATGGGAGGGTGCTGGGTGTTGAACTGGTGGTGGTGATTGCAGAACTGTCGTGTCCTGCGAGACACGGACGGGGTATCCGGGATTGTTGGATACGAAAAAATGTATTTGTAAAGGAGAAGCGATAGTGGATGGGACGGGACACAGACACGATGCACAAGGCTTGGTTGTGGATGGAACATTGCTGGAGGAGTACCTCTCCTTTTATAGGAGGTGAAAATTCCCATTTGGATAGGGATTGGGAGAATTTAAATTCTCCCTAGATAATATCATATTATATTTTAAATTCGATTTAAACTAGTTCAATCCAAATCAAGTCCAAACTAAATAAATTCTATACTTAATTTAAAATATTTCAAATAAAGTCAATAAACTCTTTTGCAATTTAAATTACCATATTTAATCAAATATTAAAATTAACAAAATCTCAAATATCGTTTTCATAATTAAATAAATATAGTAATAATTAATTTTGAAAATCATGATAAATACTTAAATATTAATTCATGAACTAGCTTTTATAAATAACAAAATATATTAATAAGCAAATTTTACATTTCGCAAAATATTAAACCACAATTTCCAAATCACAATTTATTTGTAAACGACGAATAAAATAACCCTTTTATTCAAAATAAAAATATTTATCACTTTTGTTTGAACATGTACTTTCCTATTATAAATAAAATTTATAATAAAAAAATATTTTTCTAACATATGTACCTCAACACATATTCGCACTCGTCGAGAAATTACTAACGCAAATCTCGTACATTACGTAAATTCAACAAAGCGAACTCGTATGTTCAGATACAAAGTACAAAAATGAAAATATTAAAAAAATCGTAGTAGAAATTTAGGGGGTTTACATCCGTCGCTAATATCCCATCATCTGGTCGACGGATTATCCGTCGCTTAGTAATCGTCAATTCCTCCACCAACTAGTGACATTTTCTCGCAATTTTTTTAACATTTCCCGCCAATTAGTGACTACCGAGTGACTACTTGCCGACGGGTTTTTATTCCGTCGCTATTTTACCGACGGCATGCCAACGGATAGGCGACGGATGTTCACCCTTAAAAAAATAAAATTGGTGCGCGATTAGCTGGAAAGTCATCGTCAGGTTGTCGGTAGTCCGTCGCTACTGACGACGGATTTATTCCGTCGCTAAAATACCGTCGCCAATTTACTGTATTTTGGTAGTGTCCTAAGTTTCAAGACTCATATGGCATTCCAGATTTGGAATGTGATTGAGAGGCCCTTATTGAGGTGTTGGTGCCACACGACCAAGATGGAGACATAGAAGTTTGGTAAAGGGGGTAATGATTTTAAGGAGTTGATTCATCGTTCCAAAATTCCAGACTTGAGATGGATTTCGTATAAGACGCCGAACAAAAATCTAATTTGCGCGTTTGTTGAGCGTTGGCAACCGAAGACCAACTCATTCCATATGCCATTCGGTAAGATGACAATTACGTTGGATGACGTATTTTGTCTTAGAGGACTCCCGGTTAGTGGATTACCTGTGGTTGCACCAGAGTCGGCAAGGGGACCGAAGGCCCCTAAGAAAATGATCAATAGATTATTGGGGGTGACAGAAAGGGAGACAGTCGATGCTCTTCAGGGCTAGAGAGGTAGCTCGGTCCGGCTGGAGTGGCTCCGTTCACGATTTAGTGGAGATGTCACTAGTAGGGGTGAGAATAAAAGAAGAAGTGTAGCCCATGCATATTTATGGTTCGTGCTTAGATGCATAATTTTTGCAGATAAGAGTGGCACACGTGTTGACACAAAAATTCTCGATCTTCTGGAGACGGTCAACCGCGTCCATGAGTATGCTTGGGGAGCAGCTGCTCTAGCATACTTGTATCGACAGCTTGGATTAGCATCTCGGAGTGGGGTGCGACAAATATGTGGATATCTGAATTTACTGGAGGTAGCTATCTCTCCTTCTTACATGCATGTTTTTATGTTATTATATGCTCGATATTTATGTTATGTTTATATATCCGATATATATTTTTTTAGGCCTGGATATACGAGTATTTTTCCTTCACAAGGCCAACCCATAATGTCAATTATAAGTTGGGCGATCCACTTGCTTTGAGGTGGGCCAATAGATCTCATTCTGCAGGAACTGTCGACCGAGTATTGGCCTTGAGGGAGGTTTTGGTCGACAATCTACAAGTACATAGTGTGAGTGCTATTAAATTCATTTACGCCATTTATTTATGTGTTCTATGTATTAGTAATTATGCCGCTTTTATGATGTAGGTCAATTGAACACCCTATAATGGGATGAGGGACTCTTATCCTCGGGACAATATCACTTTCTACCACGGATGCATACGTGTATTTGATTGTGTAGAGCCGTATCATCCCGACCGCGTGCTTCGACAATTTGGCTTACTCCAGAAGATACCTGATTTTCCTTTGATTCCAAGTATTGTCCGTCGGGGAAATACGGGCCAGAAGTACAACCTGATGTAGGATATTTTGGGAGGCTACTTTCGATTCTGGAGCAGCCATGTACTAGCAACCGAAGCCCGTAGGAGAGCTGCAAACCCCGCATGGGAGTGTTCGGACGATTATATGCATTGGTATAGGACATTTTCACATCCTATCATCCAGGATCCGGAGAACATCTCTACCACCGTCGGCACTACATCTACCCAGACAGGCCCACAACCATAGGAAATGATCGAAAATGCTTTAGGGTATTTAGAGCCGGTCTACCAGCAATGGGTAGAGAATGAAGAGGGTCTAGACACATCGATATTAGTCCCAGCTTTAGTCGGCGCCTATCGTGCTTTGAAGATCGCGCCTGAAGAACCACCAGAATCTTCGAAGGGGGCATCTACAAGTAGGAGTCGAAGGCGTCGCAGATCATAGATTTATGTAGTCCCTCATGATTTTGAACTTTAAACTTGTGAATTATGAATTTTGTGAACTCTGTTAATGAATCATGTTATGAACTCTGTTAATGAATCATGAATATGAATTGGGAATTTTGTTATGAACTCTGTGCTCATGCTAATGAACTCTGTTATGAACTATGTGCTCATGTTATGAACTCTGTGCTCATTTTGAACTCTGTTAATATACTCAGGTTATGTGAATTTTGAATATGAATCGTGACAATGAAGTTTGAACTCAGCTTTGCATTTTTTTTGCTCAAAATTGCACTGTTCGACCATTACAGGTCGAACATAATTCTTCTGTTCGGCCGTTACAGGTCGAACATATGTTGCAATGTCCGACCTATAATGGTCGAACAGAAGGACTTTGTTCGACCTGTAATGGTCGAACAGAAGGACTTTGTTCGACCTGTAATGGTCAAACAGAAGGACTTTGTGCAAACATAAGGACTTTGTTCGATCTGTAATGGTCGAACAGAAGGACGTGCATATTTATGGTTCGTGCAATTTTGAGCAAAAAAATGCAAAGTAGTGTTAATATTCACAATTCATAATACAAATACAATGAACATTCATACTACCAATACATTTCTCATCTCATAATACCAGTACATTGAACTTCTCATAGTACAATATCCGATAATAAGTACAATTTTTGATAATAAGTACAATAATAACTTTTGAGCAAACAGTACATTGAACATCTCATAATACCACTACATTGAACTTCTCATAGTACAATTTCACAACACACATTTAAATTACAATAGGACTAATCATCCAAACTAATCGGATCACCATCAACATGTGAGCTTTTGGAGGGAACAGTTTCACGATACTTTTCAATCCGTTGTTTATAAATTTTGCCCCAACCAGCAGCATATGGAAGACGCAGAGTAAACCATCTGTGGATAATGGGTGGTAGTTGTACGTATGAGGCCAAATTTATCTGCATACAAATAATAACTTGTCACTATAATCGTGCATGTGAACGATGAAATGATACAACCTCAAGCTTACATTAGAAAATAAACTTTACCACGATGAAATGATTGGTATCAACAAATGCCATACATACAAGCCGAGGGTTGGTTGGAACTTCTGTCCTCATGGGTAGAAACATAACGTTGATATCATCGTGCATGTGAACGATGGCCATGTTGTAGGCCGACGCCGCCAAGTAGTACATATCGGGAAATGACCACCAATACTTGCGATCATAAATCGGTGCTACGAAGCAATTCAAAGATTCAAGTACATCTTTTGGAGACCCCTTAATCAAGTTACATCTACCGTATAAATCTTCCAAGAATGTGATCTCTTGGATGAGGTCACTACGAACTTTTGGCCAAGATTCCTCCCCCAACCCTAGTGCATGTGTTATGCATCGAAAACCACAATGTCCATCCCCTAGTACATTTTTCGTACTCAACACATACGGATGACGTTGAGGTGGAACTTGTCCTATATATGCAATATCGGTGGCATTGCGTGATGACTTCCGTCGAACATTTTGCTTTCCCCTTCGGATGGAAGTGAACATTGGTTTTGTCGAAGGAGGTCCATCGAGCATTATAGTTTCCTCCAAAGGTGAACAACTATCATGAGCAGACTCAACAATTTCAAATTTGCTTGGTTCACGTTTCGTCGAATTTGAAGTGCAGATTTTCGTTTTACTTGGCCTACCACGAGGTCGTCTGTAGCCCACTGGTTCAAGCAGTGAAGATGTCGAAGGAACTGATATCTCCCGAAGTCTTTTCAGCATCAACAACCTTTGTGAATCGGTAGCCGTATCGAATATATGATTAATAGTTCCCATGGTCTCCACCCAACGGCTTCAGACATCTACATCAGCTACACTGTCCGTTTTGGAGGGTTCATAATCCAACTTCGTCCAAAATCTGTCAACCATATCTAACTGGATAACCTGACCATCCCGTTTCAACTCTGCAAGTTCATGTGCACAAGGCAACCCGCAAGTCCTCCTCAACACACAACCACAAAGGAGGAGATCTACACTGGTATTATCTATACCCTTCATCTTCTCGAAAATCCTACCAAGTGCATGATGAGACACCAATCCTCGGATATTCTTAAATAGAGAAGAACTATAACGACGTGGTGCCACATTAAGGCTCATCTCAAATGAGGCCTTAATTTGGTTGTGTTGAGCGATCAACAAATCATGTATCCTGCTCCATGAGATCTCAAAATTTGATTGACTAGTGCCCAACTATTTTTTCAATTTTGTATGTGCACTCTCCGTCCTGCGAGTATAAAATTCATACAGTCAAAATCATATATTATAACGTAATTAACATATATATATATGCAAACTATGGTTTAAAGATACGTACCTGCTACTTGTCGTGTTCTCAAAATGTATCACATTGTTAGTCCAACACGAAACAAATCTTTCTTTAAACGTCTCAATCCAATTCTTAATGACATAGTTAACTGCTTTTGGATAATCGTGGAAATCTTGCTCCATTCTTCTAAGTAACTCATTAAATCTTGGTTGATCTTCAGCAAGAACCAATGAATTCCATGAGTTGTTAAAAGAATCTCACTTCTCCTTGGTACGAAACAACTTCTTGCAGTTGGCCAATATATTCTTGCTAATATGCCACCGACATAGCAAGTGTGTGGAGCTGGGGAACGTAATGCTTATAGCATTCATAAGTGCTACCTCACGATCAGTCACAATCACCTTCGGTAAGCATGATTGATCCACTAATCCTTTAAGCGTACTAAGCGCCCATATATAATTATTCTCCCGCTTAGCCTCCATATAAACACATGCCACAGAAAATGTAATATTTGTGGATGTGACCCCTACTACTTCCAAAAGTGGCATCATGTACCTGTTTGTCTTGTAGGTACAATCCATCAATAAAATATTAGGAAAAGCACGCAACAAATCCACGCTAGTCGGGTGAGCATAAAAAAATCCTTCACTTTATCGGTTTGCTCACATCTCCTATCTAAATAGTGTAGTTCCCCGCTCCGCGAAGGTACTAGATAAACAGAGATATCGGATTGCTGGCTCTGCAACAGAAGACGATTGATCTGGGTGAGTGGACAAAGTCTCATTTTATGATTCGCTTGCGCCTAATAATAATCTGAGCTTTTGAATGAATGTTGTTGCTAATAACAAGATGCTAGACTTTGAGTATGCTTAAAAGAGAACCCGTATATTGTCTGCCAAGAAAGAGAATGGTTTCCTGCTTGAAAAGAAGATGGAATTGTTTATGACTTGCTCGATTGATGCATGATGGTTTCATTTGATATTGCATGTGCATTGGGGTATCCACTTAGTGACGAGCTGAACCCTAGAGAGTCACAGCGGCTAGCGACAAGCTGAACCCATACGAGTCACAGCGGTTAGCGACGAGCTGAACCTAAGAGTCATAGCGGCTAGCGACGAGCTGAACCAATGCGAGTCACAGCGGTTAGCGACGAGCTGAACCCGTGGGAGGCACAGCGGCTAAGATGGAAATAATATGTGGCTTTTCAAAGATGTTTTCAAAAGAAATATAAACTGACTCTGTATACATGGAATGAACATAGGTAAAACTAGCAAGATCACATCATAAGAAAATATTTTCTCACTAAATGAACAGTGATCGTTTCAGAAGAATGTAGCTCCTTTATTCACAATTCACCAGTATGCTGATATACTGACCCACCATCAGTCTGCATGCAGGTGCATTATGCATCGAGAAGGATAGTCCGAAGCGATAGCCCGAGCCTCATCCTCAGGAGCCAGAAATCAGAAGATATGCCCAAGAGATGACATCTGTTGCAAGAGTTTGGTTTTGTATATAAAGGGATGTAATGTATGGGAACGGGATCATTGTAATATGTAAAGTTCTGAGAGAATGTAATATTGTATCAGAGAGAATTGAGAGCTTGTAATCTGTTCAAATGAAATCAATAAAGAGAATTGTTTCTTGTTACCATTGTGTTCAATACATGTATTCTGAAATATGTCCGCTGCTGCTTCAATTATCTGCGATACGTTCCGCTGCGTATTGTCAACCTTGTCTATCTTGTCTTGCTTCAGGTCTTGGCCTTGTGCAAGCGCAACTTAGGCTTGCACGGCATTACGTCTTAGCGAGGACGAATGATCTCACAGAGTCCGAAGTGAGGACGAAAGGACTCTGCGGGATCGGGGCATGATAAATAGTAGTACTTTTCTAAGTCCAACTTACCCAACAAGTACTGCATTTGAGATAGGCTCCCATGCTCGACAACTCTATGCTTTTGCCGAGCATTGTAAATTGTCTTCAATGTCGACTCATTCTCGCTAAAGGATTCCTTCAATGTGCTCAATATATCTTTCGGCCTTGCATTGTTCTTCGATAAGTCTTTCACAAGTTGATCTTCAGTGGGTGTTAGTTGACCGACATATGAGTGTCCAACCAAATTACGTCCGAGTAGGTGATTATGCGAGCCACATATAACCGTCAATGACCATTGCCCTAGGTCATTGAATTGCACTCCTTTCAATTGAAACGGACAGTCATATTTCTTCGTCCCCGTAAGCTTTTTCCGTCTTGCCTTCTTCTCAAAGTTCACCGAATTTGCTTCAGCAACTTTTGTCTTGGGAGGCCGATATTTACCACCGCGCTCACAACCCAAAATTATCCGAGCCCGCCTTCCACCATCCCCGCTATCGGATCGTTTAACCAAAACGACCACGTTATGACGTCTTCCTACCGTCTGTGCCCATCTCAACAACGATTTACGATTATCAAATATCTCTTCCGTCTAAAATTCTTCTGAGAAATCAACTTGTTCATACATGGGATAGTTAACAATGCTCGATTTATTGTTCATTTTAGTGTCATTTGGAGTATCTACATGAAAAGAAAAAAGACCTACACTTTACTAAGTTAAAATTTTTTCTTCTAAAAACACAATGCTCGATCACAAATTATCGTGCAAGGTTCTTCTGTTCGACAATAACAGGTCGAACGTTCCAAAAAGTGTTCGACTAACATGGGTCGAACATTCCAAAACGTGTTCGACTAACACAGGTCGAACATTACGCTTCAGTTCGACAACTTGGAGTCGAACATCACATGATTTGCTCGACCAACACAGGTCGTGCTTATCGCGAATTTTTTTTGATTTCTCCTTTGGAACGATTCTCATACTAATTTTAATACTTCAAAACGAGAAAGAAGGTGAAGAGAGTACGTACATTGTGTCTTTCAGATGGACTACCTTCCTCCATGATGGCTTCTCAACTTAGAATTTTTCTAGGGTTTTGGGGTTGTGTTGGAGAAGAAGATGAAAATGAAAGAAGGAAGAATGAGGAGGATGGTGGGGTGTAAAAATAAAAGAAGGGTGTATGGGAAGGCTGGTAGGGTGTGGTAGAAAGGTTGTGGGTATATTTGTCTTTTAACATTGAACTAAATTTTAACTTAAGTTACTTGGGGTGTGCTAAGTAACTACTGGGGTGCGTTTAGCCGGACCCAAAAGAGAAATATCATCAACAAGTAGTTGGACAATACATTCTGGTGGATAATTGAGATAAGAACTAAGGTTGTTATGCAAGTCTTGTTTGGCCAACGCATGGGCTACCTTGTTCCTTTCTCTTCTAGCAAACTGGAAAACATGCCGGAGAATGAGCGGGATGTCGCCTCTGATTTCCGCGACCAGGTCGCGCAGCCTCTATGGAATTGAGTTATCGTCGCCTCCGAAGATCTTGGTTGCTATTACAGAGTCGTCTTCAATGACTGGGTTATCCCGGTTGAGCTCCTTTGCAAGCCGGATTCTTAGCTGGAATGTATGGATTTCCACCAGTAAGCTGCAATCTGGGTGAGAGAATGTTGTGGATTGCCATGTGATAGCTTTAATGAATTCGCCATTAGCATCCCTCGCCACAGCAGCTGCTGTCAGGGAAGAAGATGTGGTCGCACCATCCACGTTGATCTTTATAATTCTCTCCGCCGGTGGTCTCTACTTTATGTCTTCAATATAAATCTTGGAAAAGGAGGATTGATTGTCTTCCCTCTCTAATGTGTGGCTTCTTTCATAAGTTTCACTGAGTATGATGGCTTGGTAGGCGATTCTATGGATGTATGGGACTACGTTGCGGAATATGCAATCCCCCTTAGCCTTCCATATTGCCCAGAGGGTCGCAACTCCCAGACGGATGGTCTTGTAGGCCTGAGTATCCCCCAGCCAGTGTTGCAGTAGAGAGTGGATGTCATAATGTGGTTCCATTCGAAGTCCGATCGGGCTAGTGAACCACACAGCACGGGTGACATGGCAGTGGAGGAAGAGGTGGTTGGCGTCTTTATGATGAAGGAGGCAGAACAGACAAAGCGGGTTGAAATGAGGCAGTCTCCGGTTGATAGTCAATAATAAAGGAAGGGCATTGTTGAGTAGCCGCCAAAGGAAGGTTTGGATGCGGGCGAGATCTCCTTCATTTTCTAGATATGTTTCCAAATCTTTGGATCAATGTGACTGGTGTAGCATCCGCTACCAAAATTCTATTTTGATTAGTGATTAGATGAATAAACAACACTAGAACTTTTGTGGGAATTTTTGATAATTCTTGGATAATTTTTACAATAGTATTATTATTATTTTGAAAGGTTTTTTGATTTTTGTGAGGTCATTCGGGGTCATTATAGAGGCCAATCATTCTATTTGGGCTTTAGAAGGTCAAAAATATTTTATATAAATTTTGGTATCTTTCTGGAGTTTTTAGATAATTAAATATAGGAAAAACTTATTTTCTAGCACTTCTAGAATTTACTGTGCAAGCCTATGAGTAAAGGTTGACCCCAAATAGATATTTAAAAAATAAGACTAAATTACAACTTGATACCCTCAACTATTCGAGGTTTTTATTAATATGCTATCTTTTAAAATTTTAAATTATTGTAACCTCCCTATCTTTTGGATGCACTCTTAATTTTTTTTTCTCTCTTTTAAGTTAACCGAAAGAAGAAGAAAAAACATAAGCCCTCCCAGACTTCATCTTTATTTCTCTACTTCGCAACCTCCTTCTACTTTGTGCAATATCACGGGGATTTATTAGGTGAGAACCAATTTTTTTTATATACAAATATTTTTTCGATGTATATGTGACATAAATGTTCATATCTTGCTATATTATTTTATTGTAGACTTTTGTATGATATAATGCTTTAGAAAACCAATTCAACAACTTCTGAAAAGTAATAGAGATCTTCAAATCTGGCTTCATCAGGTAAAAACCAATATTTGTATATGCAAATATTTTTTGGATGCATATGCGATATAATTATTCATATCTTACAATATTATTTTATTCCAGACTTTTGTACGATATAATACTCTAAAAAGCAAATTCAGTCAGAGTCAACAACCTGTGTAAAGAAATGGAGATCTTCAAAAGATTCAACCTCTCATGTACTATATGCCAAGTTTTTTTTTTATTATTTAGTTTATCATATAGGCTAAATTGCAACTTTATACCCTCAACGATTCGAGCTTTTCAAGTTGATACGCCCAACTTTGATAGGCATCAACTTAGTACTCTCTCCCATAACGGTGTTAAACGGAGATGAAAAATGACAAAAAAAACCCTACCATATTCTTCCCCACCACTCTCTCTTTGGCAGCCCCCCTTCTCTCTCTCCGACGACGGCACCGACAGCCGAAGGGGAGGGGGTAGCGCAGCAGCAACGACAACAGAGCGCGGGGGTGCGCGGGGGGTGCCGAGGCGGCATGGGCCAGCACAGCAGTAGTATCAGCGGCAGCAGCGCGAGGGGCACGGGGATGGGGGTGCACGGGTGGCCCGGGGATAGGGGCGGGGATGGGTGTGCACAAGCGGCATCGGGACGAGGGTGCACGGAGGGTCGCGGGGGGCTGCGCTGTGACGGGGGGTCGCGAGGGAAGGGGGTCGCTGGTGGTTGCAAACAACAGTGTGGGGGGGGGGAGGTCGGGGTCCGGCGGCTGGCGGAGGGTCGGGGTGGGGAGGGGGAGGGGGTGTGGGATGGGGAGGGGGTAGTTATTAGTTGAGAGAAGGGATAAAGTTAGTAGCTATCAAAGTTGAAGGTATCAACTTGTAAATATTGAATAGTTGAATGTATCAAGTTGTAACTTGTTGAAAACTAATAAGGGATTTAGTCCCACATTAGAAAAATGTAGTATGAAGAGGAGTTAGACTCCCTATAAGTAGTGGAGTAGTCAATCAATAAAGATACAACAATTATTCACTACATGGTATCAGAGCTATAACCACAAACAAAAAAAATTCCCAACCCCAAGCCTTCATTCCCCCCTGCTATCCACGCCCCCCCTTGCTGACCCCGACGCCCCCCCACCCCCTTCTCTCTTCCGACCACATCTGCGGCCGACCCCCCCCGACAAACCCTAATTTGCGAGCACGATTATGTGGACAATTATTCGAAGACGGATGGCTGTTAAATACTTTATTTGCACCTTCTGTTCCTAGATTACGTCCTCCGAAACTACAAATGCTTTATTTGTATTCCGTTCTCGATCTGCAAATTAGGATCTACATGCGTGCGCCAGTGTTGGCCACGTTAGCAGCGTATTCGTAAGGTCTCTGTTGGAGACTTTACATAAAGACGAAGCCGACGAAGCCGACGAAGACGACGACGACGACGATGACGACGACGACGATGAAGCCGACGAAGACGACAACGACGACGAATCACAGTTGAAGACGCCATGGATTCGATCAGTGGTAAACTGACAGCAGAAGAGATGAAGGCCTTGGTTGATGATATTTTATCAAAAAGATTAACCGAGGCAACCCCACGTGTGATCCATACTGATGTGGATCCGTCACCCTACAAAATGGGGAAGCTGGACAAGCTGGAGACGAAGTTGGAAGGCACGTCCAACTACTTGAAATGGTCACGGCAGGCACTGCGGACGCTCAAGGGACGAGGCTTGGTTGGCTACGTCAATGGCCAAACCAAGGCGCCAGATGATCCCTCCTCAAAGGAGTTCGCTATTTGGAAAATTGTCAACAATATTGTGGCTGGATGGTTGACAGCCTCCTTGACCGACCAGGTGTCAGACAATGTAGAGGCAATGGAGGCTGCTGCTGATATATGGCAAACTTTGAAGGATATGTACTCAGGCTCCGGCAATCTTATGCGGGTCTTCCAACTGCAGGATAAACTTGATAGGGTGGCCCAGGACGACCGTACCATCTTTGAGTACGCCGCACTGTTGAAGAAATACTGGTCTGATCTGGATCACTATGATCCTCTTGGGATGGAAGATGCACAAGTCGAACCAGCATTTGTAAAACATTTCCAAAAGTTCTTGGATTATATTTCGCGACAACAGATAATGAAGTTCTTGAAGGGTCTTAACCCTGCATTTGAGCATAGAAGGAATGTACTCCTAACTCAGCCCATGCTTCCAACCTTGGAAGAAGCCATAGCTGCCATGGCACAAGAAGAGGCTCGATTGAAATTGATGCCCAACAAGGGCTCTTTCCAGGGGAAGCAAGCCGCTGTTGACAAGTCTGCCCTTGCCGCCTTCAATCAGCCTCCCTCTATGGCCGGTGTTTGCCACAACTGTGGTGACTCAGGGCATTATATTAGATTTTGTCCAAAACCCCTGTCGAGTGATCGTGGACGGGGCCGCGGAGGACGTCGAGGTGGTAGAGGCGGTTATGCTGGAAGAAGGAAAAATTATTCTGGCGTCCACAAAGCAAATTTGGCAGAAGAAGGGGCGAACATCACCTGGCTGAGTTAACCCCTCTTAAGAAGGAGTTCCTCGAGAGGTTACGCAGCACGAAGCTGGGTTCAGACGGCAGTCATGGGGCGTCATCTTCCTCGGGGGATCACATCACTTGCTTTGCCCAGACCAGCACAGGTATTCCTGCGCGTGCTCTTGTGGCAGCTGTCCACCAACCAGGTTGGATTATGGACTCTGGGGCATCTCGCCATGTTACGGGGTCTCGCGGTGAGTTCCAGGACTATACTCACCTACCGACGCCGGAGAGCATTCAGACTGCTGATGGTAACTCCAGTCCTGTCATGGGTAAAGGCACTGTCGCATGCACCCCTTCTCTCCCTCTCACCAATGTGTTACATGTACCATCTTTTCCTGTCAATCTTCTTTCTATTAGTGCCATTATTCTTGATCTTAACTGTACAGTTTTCTTTGACATTCCTACGGTGACTTTTCAGGAGAAGGGGACAGGACGACGACTAGGGACTGGCACATGGTATAAGGGGCTGTGGTACTTGGACAGGACTGGACTGGACAACGCATTGGCATCTCTGGTAGCAGACACACCACCTGAAGATTCACGACGCAGTGTAGAAGATAAATTGCTACTCCACCACCAGCGTGTCGGTCATTCTTCTTTTAAAATTATTAGTCGAATATATCCGTCCTTATACCAAAGGGCTAATAAAGAGAAGTTATTTTGTAATGCATGTGAGTTGGGTAAACATACCAGAAGCACGTATGTGAGTTCAGGACATCGAAGTTCAGCTGCATTTGATATGATACATTCGGACGTATGGGGCCCTTGTCCTACAACCGGTATTAACGGTTTTCGATGGTTCGTCACTTTTATTGATTGTCATACTCGCGTGACATGGGTCTACCTTATGAAGAATAAAAGTAACGTCTTTGAGGCGTTTCGTGACTTTCATCGCCGGGTTGAAACACAATATGGTACTAAAATTAAGTACTTACGGTCTGACAATGGAACAGAGTATACTAAAATTAGGTGCTTACGGTTAAATGTGTCTTTGTCGGGTACACGGCAACTCAGAAGGGATACGTATGTTGGAGACCGGTTGAACGGAAGATGTTTGTAAGCATGGACGTTACATTCAGAGAACTGGAACCATATTATGCTTCGGATGACGGTTCGACATTTGGTGACACACCTAACACAGAGGGTGTTAGATATGGGAGGAGAAAATAAGCCCATCTGTAGTAGTCGGATCGGTCCTATGTTCGGTCGTGAAAAACTGGACAAAAGGAGGAGAAAGCAGTGACTCCGATACAGAAGATGAAGAAGATACATATGTTAAACAGAGGAAGCAGCAGACAATGTAAAAGGAGCTCCAAGTCTACAGAAGGAGACAACATAAGTCCAGTACTGTGCCTGTACCGTGCCCTGTGCCTACTGTACCAAGTCCCTCGTCTACTCCTGCTCCAACTCTTGAAGATGTTGCCTCCGTATAGAATCAATCTGATTCTGATGCGGATCTCTCTGACTCTGATGGTATGATCTCTCCACCACCTATTGCTTCCTTAAGGAGATCTTCTCGCATCAATGCGGGTAAGGCTCATAGTCGTTTTGATGATTATGAACATGATATTGCCAACTACCTGTCTTATTCTAACATTTTTTCGAATTATCGAGCCTTCATTGCATCATTAGACTCTACTTCGTTGCCCAAAAGTTGGCAGAAAGCAAAGAAAGATACAAGGTGGAAAGCTGCAATGATGGAAGAACTTGGGGCACTGGAGAAAAATAAGACGTGGAAGCTGGTTCCATTATCCAAAGGGAAGAAAACTGTGGGATGCAAATGGGTGTACACAGTAAAGGAGACGTCAGAAGGAAAGGTGGAACGATACAAGGCGAGGTTGGTTGCAAAGGGATACACACAATCATATGGCATCGACTATGATGAGACGTTTGCTCCAGTAGCAAAAATGAGCACCGTAAGAACTCTGGTCTCCATTACAGCAAACTATGGGTGGAAGCTATACCAATTAGATGTGAAGAATGCCTTTCTCCATGGGGACCTACAAGAAGAAGTGTACATGGAACTCCCGCCAGGGTGCTACGCTACAGAATCAGACGGAGGGACGTCGCATGGAAAAGTATGCAAACTAAAGAAGTCGTTATATGGGCTCAAGCAATCTCTTCGAGCCTGGTTTGACAAATTCAGAAAGACTGTTACAGGCATGGGATACCATCAAGCAAATGCAGATCATACGGTCTTTCTTCAGCATGCAAGAGGCCACATCACTATACTTGCTGTATACGTGGATGATGTGGTAATCACAGGTAATGATGAAGTCGAGATCGCTAAGCTGAAGTCAAAACTCGCGAAGGAGTTTGAAGTGAAGGATTTAGGAGCGATGAGGTACTTTTTAGGTATCAAGGTGTGTGAAGGCGAACAAGAAATTGTTCTCTCACAGAGAAAATACACACTAGATCTGCTGAAGGAGACAAGGATGCTGGGATGTAAAGCAGCAGTCACTCCAATTGACCAGAAGTGCAAGTTGGGAGCAGAAGCAGGAGAGCCAGTTGATCGTGAAAGATATCAATGACTTGTAGGGAGATTGATTTATCTGGGGCACACTCGCCCTGATATCTCATTTGCGGTGAGTGTAGTAAGTCGCTACATGCATGATCCAAGAACGGGTCATATGGATGCAGTGTTTCAGATCTTAAGATATCTGAAAGGGACGCCGAGGAAAGGGCTATGGTTCAAGAAGAATGGATGTATAGAAGTTGAGGGATACTGCGTTGCAGACTGGACGAGCTGCATAGACGATAGAAGGTCTACCACGGGATATTGTGTTTTTGTAGGAGAAAACTTGGTCTCATGGAGAAGCAAGAAACAGTCAGTGGAAGCACGATCTACAGCTGAAGCAGAATACAGAGCAATGGCCTTAGAAGTATCGAAATTACTGTGGGTGAAAGCGTTGCTGACAGAGTTGAAGCTGGACAAGGGAGCACCGTTACGTCTTCTGAGCGATAGTCAAGCTGCAATAACTATAGCTAACAATCTAGTTCAGCACGACAGAACGAAGCACATCGAGATCGATCGATTCTTCATCAAAGAGAAGCTGGAACAAGGGATACTGAAAATTGATCATGTTCGCTCAGAAGAACAAGTGGCAGACTGTTTGACTAAGGGTCTTAGTTCATTAAGTCTGTCGAAGCTATGTAACAAGATGGAAATGATTAATATCTATCGCCCATCTTGAGGGGGAGTGTTGAGAACTAATAACGGATTTAGTCCCACATTGAAAAAATGTAGTATGAAGAGGAGCTAGACTCCCTATAAGTAGTGGAGTAGCCAATCAATAAAGATACAACAATTATTCACTACACAACTTAGCTACTATTAGGCCTCGTTTGGTTCACGGAAAGGAAATCAATTCCCATGTATTTTCCATGGAGATGGGAAAGTAAAATTCCTATCAAATTTTCTTTCCTATGTTTGGTTGGTGTAGGAAAGGAAAGAAAAAATATATCATTGTTCCAACAATATCCAATGTCAACATAATTATAATGAAGAGTTAATTGGTAAAATAGGTAATAAATCAAGGCTACTTTTGTCATAATATTTGGTAATTAATGTTGGGAAAAGAGGAAGGAAAATGAATCCCATGGGTCATGAGAGGAACCATTTTCCCTCATATTTTCTCCCATGTCAGGAAAATGTTTTCCAAATTTGTGGCTACCAAACAAAGGAAAGGAACAAGTTTCCTTTCCGGATTCCTTGAATCCGTGAACCAAACGAGGCCTTAGAGCATCTCCAACCCTATTGTGAGTTTGAAAAAAATGGTTGCCACATAGGAATGACAACCATTTTTTCCAAAAGTACTTCTCCAATGCAAATGTGAAATAAAGTGTGGAGTTGACATGGCAATGACATGGCAAAGACAATGTGAAGTTGGTTGTCTAGATCTAGACAATGCACTTCACAATGTCTTTATGTCCACATCATCATTTGTGAATAAAAATATTTATAAAAAAGAAGTAGAAGAGTAAAAGTTGTCTTGGAAGTTGTAAAAAATTATTTGTATTGTCTTCTCAATACTTTTGCATTGGAGATGACTTTTTAAACCCATTGTCATTTGTGAATATAACTTTGCCACCTATACAAGACATTGTCTTGTCCCTCATGCCACATAGGATTCACAACACAAAACAAGACAATAGGGTTGGAGATGCTCTTAGAGCATCTCCAACCCTGTTGTCTTGTTAAGTGTTGTGAGTCTTAGGTGGCTCCTATGTGGCATGAGCCACAAGACAATGTCTTGTTTATGTGGCAAAATTATATCTCAAAAGACAATGAGATAGAAAAACTATCTCCAATGCAAAAGTATTGAGGAGACAATAAAAAGTATTTTTTCCAACTTCCAAGACAACTCCTCCACTTCTTCAACTTTTTTATAAATATTTATATTCATAATTGATGATGTGGAGACAAAGTCATTGTGAAGTGCATTGTCTAGATCTAGACAACCAACTTCACATTCTCCTTGCCATGTCAACTTCATGTTTTATTCTATATTTGCGTTGGAGAAGAATTTTTGGAATAAAAGTTTGTCATTTCTATGTGGCAACCATTTTTTCTAAACTCACAATAGGGTTGGAGATGCTCTTATAGTAGAGAGATGACCTGCAGACAGACATTGTTGTGGCCATCTATTCCGTTTGTGTCTCCGAAGGTGTCGCCCCTCCGGCTCCGAGCTCTGAAAGATGCTCCAGAACAAGTCCCCCCACATGCTCCTCCCTTCCCCCGCCCGCCTTGGCCTCTCCAACGCACCCTCCCCTCCCCTTGCAACAAACCCTAACCCTAATAAGCCCTCTCCTCCTCCTCCTCCATCTTCTTCTTCTTCTTCCTCCTCCGGCGCTCTCCTCTCCCTGCTCCCTCCGCTCCCCCGCGCCCAATCCCTCCTGCAACAGATGGCCTCCCTCTCCACTTCCCTTTTCGAAGTCTCCCCCAACCGAGCCCTCTGGTCCTCCTCCTACAGAGGAAATCTCCCATCCTTCCTCAACCCCACCAACTCCTCCTCCTCCATCATTCCATCTACTCCTTCCTCCTCCTCCTCCACAAAAGAGATCATCACCCACTTCTCCTCCCTCCAGACCCAGCTCTTCGCCGCCGTCGCCGAGCTCCAGGAGATCCTCGACCTCCAGAACTCCATCGAAACCCTCTCCCGACACATCTCCGCATCCGACTCCACCCTCCTCTCCTTTGCCAACAAGATCAGGGAGGCCGAGCACGTGCTCGACCGCCTAGTAGACGACTACTCCCACCACCACCACCACTCCTCCACCCTCGACCTCGACGACCTCCTCTCCTACGCCCACCGCATCAGCTACACCACCTTCGCCCCTCCCGAGCACGCCGCCGGCCTCGCCCCCCTCCGCGGCGCCCTCCCGCCCGCCCCGCAGGACAACGAGATGCGTGCCTCCCAGCTCTACCACTTCTCTGACCTCGACGTCGGCCTGCCCAAGAAGAAGCCGGCTGCTGCCGCCGCCTCCTCCTCCGACTCCAAGGAGGAGAACGCTGCTGCTGCTGCTGCGGTCGCGGACGAGGTGCTGATGGAGCCAACGCCTCCCAGGGAGGAGTTGCCAATCCAGCCACCAATGCTTCCCATCACGGTGCCTCCTGGGTGGAAGAAGGGGATGCCCGTGGATCTTCCAATGGACCTTCCACCCGTGCCGCCTGGGTGGAAACCAGGGGACCCTGTCCCGTTGCCACCATTAGCGTTGGATGGAACATTACCTGGACACCGGGACGAGCAGAAGCGGCTTCCCATCCCACCTAACGCACCCGAGGCCATACAGGTCAAGTATGTGCAGCTTGACATCAATCCTGACGAGGACGAATATAGCAGCGATTACAGTAGCGAGGTTGGGAGCTCGGACGAGGACGACGAGGACTGAGGTCTGTTTGTTTGCTTGCTAAGTCTTTCATGCTTTTGTGTATTGCTTGAATTATTATGTACATGATCATGCTGTCCGCTGTCTGTCTGTCTATTCTTTTCAAATTTGAGAGTTGGGGGCATCTCAATGCTATTTTGGATATAGATAGAGAATACGATAGACATCACTTAACAACAAATTTGAGTCAAAAGTGTTGTGTTCCAAATATATATATATATATATATATATATATATATATATATATATATATATATATATATTGGAAAAAGGGTAAATTTTATTCCAAACTCAACACATAATCATACAATCAGAGTGGGTCTCCTACTCATCAGGTTTCCATAGCTTTAACATCAAAATCAATATTATGGAAGATGCCTACAGGAGGGGTGGTAAGTCCCTCGAAGATGCGACGATTCATTTTCCTCCATACATGCCAGACAACAGCAGCCAACCGAATTCTAGCGCTCTTGAACCAGACCTGCCCTCTCCCTCTTCGATCCAGGATCCCATTGATGATATCTCCGATCTCCCTGCCAGTGTCACATCCGTCCAGCGCACGGCATTGTTCATTCCAGATGTACCATGACACCTCACACTCAAAGAATAAGTGTCGCATAGATTCATTATCCAAGTCACATAGCAAACACTTTGGGTTGGGCACCTGGATCCCAAATGAGATGAGTCTGTCCTTCGTCAGAAGGCGACTCAGAAGTAACCGGTAGACACAAAGCTGCATATTCCTGGCCAGACCCTTGCACCATATGAATTCATAGTCTGCACTAGTAGGAAAAGTACGGCGCACAAGATTGTAGTAGCTGTGGAACCTGAACTCTCCATAACCTCCAGTATCACCCGACGGATTCCAGATCCAACAATCAGCTGGCTGCGACGGATCAATCCCGATCGTGCGAATAACCTCTCTAAGTTCCTCAGTATAGCGGTAGGTCTCAGGACTCCAAACTCCATTCCTGATAATACGCTGACAGGTCAGCACCCTACCAGCCTCCCTGTGCGACTGGTCTCCCAGGATCTCTAACAGAGATTGATTCTCTAACAGAGATTGACGCTCTAACCATGGGTCTCGCCAGAGGTCCGTTCCAGCTCTCTCTCATGGTCCTCCTGATGGAGGATTTGAGTACAGCTCTGTGATATGCTTGAAAGTAACAGAGTTGTTGTTGTTGATGGAGCAGGTCCAGAAGTTGTCTTGCTTCACATATCTACTGTGCATCCAGTCAGCCCAAAGAGACCCCCTTTTAATGAACCTCTATGCCAGCTTCAGAGCCGAGGCCTCCTTGATCTCTAGCAAGGGTCTAAGACCTACCCCTCCCTCCTTCCTCGGGCGGCAGAGCTGCTCCTAAGAGATCGCATGCATACCCCCGTCCAGATGAAATCGGCACAAATTCTCTCCACTTTCCGGATGGTAGCGACATGAATCAGAATAGACTGGAGCCAGAACTGAGTCAGAGCTGAGATAACCGATCTAACCAACTCAATGCGTCTACCAAATGATAGTCCAGCAGGCTGCCATCCTTCAACCCTCCTCTGGACATACTCTACCAGACTATGGCAATCCTGATCTCGAGCATAATTGACAGTCAGAGGGACTCCTAGATATTTCACCGGAAGATCACTCCTCTCCACACCCAGAGCTACTGCTCGTTCCTCCTTCAGAGGGCAAAGAGAACTGAAGTAGACCCGACTCTTCTCTCGATTCATTTGAAGCCCTATAAGAGTTTCCAGATCTTCCATAATCTCCGAAATCGTGTTCATACCTTCCATAGAAGGCTGGAGGAATACCAGGAGGTCGTCAGTATATATGAGATGAGTAACAGGTGGCTCGATTCTTCTGAACAGCGGGACTAGCCTTCCACTATGAACCGCCATATCCAGCAAACAAGTGAAGTACTCCATGACAAGAGTAAACAGGTAAGGAGACAATGGGTTGCCTTGTCGGAGTCCTTGATTGCTGTGGAAGTAACCATACGGGGTACCCTTGATGAGGACAGAGAAGGTGGGGGATGTAATGCACTCCTGAATTCTCGCAACTCACCGATCATCGAATTCCATGGCAAGCATCAGGTGGCACAAGAAATCCCTATTGACCATGTCATAGGCCTTCCTTAGGTCCAGCTTCACACACGCCTTCTCCCCTCCTGGTTTATTGAAATCCCTCACCATCTCATGTGCAAGAAGACTGTGCTCAGCAATCGATCTCCTCTTTATGAAAGCCACCTGGTTCGGAGAGACTAAGTTCTGCATAATTTTTTTCATACGCCGGCACATAAGGTGCGTAATTATTTTGTAAAGATAATTACAACACGCTATAGGCCTAAAGTTCGCCAGCGATGTCACACCTTCTTTCTTTGACACAAGAGTCAGGAAGGTATGATTCAGCTCCTTCAGCAGCTTTTCTTTAGTGAAGAACTCCTGGACCGCCTCGAGTACCGGGAACTTAAGAATATTCCAGTGGCATTTTTAAAACCCACTGCTGAATCCATCTGGCCCCGGGGCCTTGTGGGGATCCGCCTTCATGGTGATATCCTCCACCTCCTCCATAGCGACCGATGCAAGTAGCTGGCTATTCCCGTAGGGCGTCACCAGCTTCTTTGTAATGATATCCGGAAACACAGAGAAGTAGTCAGTCTGAAAATATAACTCTGAGTAGTACCTGACAACCTCTCCTTGGATCTTCGACGGCTCCTCCACCAGTTTGCCCTCTCCATCGAGCAGCTGATAAAGGCTGTTCCTATGTTGTCTGGTCCGGATAACATCATAGAAGAACTAGAAGCAGCGGTCGCCATCCTTGAGCCAGGAGCATTTAGCGCGCCGTACTAATCTCCATCTGCAGGCGCATAATGTTGACTTCCCCAATCAGCTCATTCTCTCTAGCTACTAAGGATCCGTTCAGTATGTCAGATTGCATGAAATTTTGGATGGTCCTGAGCTCCGCCTCCTTATCTTCCAGGTAAGACTTGGGCAATCTCTTCACCCAACTCCGGATAGCCTTCTTCGTGTGCTTGAGAATATGTACCATTCGGTACCGAGCCGTACCCTCCTGTTGGCTAAGCATACCCTCCGTAACACCCTCCAAGTATCCACTCGAGAGAAACCAGCTGTTGTTGTACCGAAAAGGGTACGACTTCCAAGTAGGCTGCTCTGTGAAGCCGACCCTGATTGGGGGGGGGAGTGATCGCTCGTACCCTCCTGTTGGCTAAGCATACCCTCCGCTACTTGGGAGTCTCGATAAGTCTCAATAAGGAAGTTCACGAGATCGGTCCCACTACTTGGGAGTCTCGATAAGTCTCGTACACGAGTCGGTCCAGCTACTTGGGAGTCTCGATAAGTCTCGATAAGTATCGATAAGGAAGTTCACGAGATCGGTCCCGCTACTTGGGAGTCTCGATAAGTCTCGGCAAGGAAACACACAAGATCGGTCCCGCTACTTGGGAGTCTCGATAAGTCTCGTTCACGAGATCGGTCCCGCTACTTGGGAGTCTCGATAAGTCTCAATAAGGGAGTTCACGCGAGATCGGTCCCGCTACTTGGGAGTCTCGATAGAAAGATGGAAAGCATGGTCATGGTTAAGGAAGGATTTGATAGATCGAGTTGAGTCTTGCATGGTCATTGGACAACTTGCGCGCAAGGCGAAATTCCTCGAGCGATCCCGGGGCACCGGGTTCGTGTCGGCCTAGGAGGAATTGTAGATATTGTACGACCTTCATCGACGGTACGACTCGATTGAAGTGAACCATTACAATATAGGCTGCGGGTCATTCGGTGGGAGCTCGTACCTCGCCACACGAATGGACACCGTATGCAAAAGATCCAAGATAGCTTGACATTGCTAGTGACTACTCATATAGATATGTCGGCAAGAGCGGCTATCCGCGTGTATGCCTTTGGATTGCGTCAAGTACTAGCAGGTTACGAGTTGGGTTAACAAGTTATGCTTATTGCAAGCGCTAACCTTGAGTCGGCACGAGTTAGGTGTGCACGGCTGCATCACCATTCTAGAGCCTAAGAGTTGGCTATAGCAAGGTAGCGTGCTTCGGCATGAATGTGGCCTCGTCTCGAGTTAAGTCAGGAAGGGCCGTAAGGCAAGTTGGTTAAGTCTGGTTGATCCTTGGGAGGCACGGCCTCGACTTCATGGCACGATCAAGTCTAGCGGTACGACCAACACGAGTCGTCCCCTTGACGTCGTTGGCACGAGAATGGTCTAGAGGCACATGAAAGAAGTGAAAGTCTTGGCACGGTCGAGTTGCATAAGTTTCTACTCGGCGAGGCACTGCCTCGAATATATTGAAGTCACGAATAGAGTATAGCACGACCTTGTCGTTGCGTTGCCAAGTATAGGCCAAGACGTCTTTGTCCTAAAATTGATCATAAGACAAGACTAGCAAGACAATCAAAAGGGGATTAAGCTGCACAAAGTAAATGAACGTGTCGGTTTTGTATGGGTGGGCGAGGAGCTCACTCCACCAGTACAGTTGAGTACTGACACCCACACAGTTTTCATGTGCAGGCACATGTAGAAGCTCGTGGCGCGGAGCTCGTTTGGATGCGTCGAGGCACGGAGTTCCTTGGCGATTCGAAGCGTGCGGCCGCGTGAAGTCAAGACTTATACGGGACATAATGTATGGACATTGCCTTTCGAAGCATCCGCTGGCTCAAGCATTGTATCGAGAGATGAGAGAGAGCAGAGTGACTTGTAAAATGAGAGAAAAGTGAGCTTGAGAGACTTGTAATCATGGCCTTGCGCCCTATTGTAATCTTATTGTTCAATATCAATAAAGAGCACTTTTGAATAACTTTGTGTTTTGCTTCTAAATTTTGCTGTATGTTCAATGTTTCTGCTTGGGACTTCTGTGCGACGACCCCGTCGCAGTCGTTGTAATCGGCCGTTATGAAACTGCCTTGTACGAGCGCAATCTAGGCTCGTGCGGCATCACGCCTTAGCAAGAACGATCGCTCCTACGGGAGCGGGACGTGACATAATGGTATCAAAGCACGGCTTTACGTCCTTGGATTTCAAGTTGAATCTCTCAGTTTTGAAAGCTCATTCAGGAAAAAAGAAGTGTGCGCTCTCTCTCAAATGTCCCTCGGCATATCCATACAATAAGTCTAAATATTTTCAAAAGCTCGTACAAGTGTTCAATCGAACACATCAGTAGGCGATGGTCTTTGTGTCGAACGGTGTCAAACTTGACTTGATAGAGAACACATGCTAAAGTTAGCAAGTCGCGTGCGTGCCTAAATAGTCCTACGTCGACATTAGCAAACGAGCGTGCCAAATCAGAGTATAGTCCGCACGGGATAGCTATACACACGGCCTTTTGGCTAAGTTGTGCCGCGTGTCGCGCACCTAGACCTTATGGTGCAAACGAAGTGCGAGCGATATCAAGTATCACTCGGTCGGGAACGGAGATATACTTAGAGTGTATATCGATAGAAACGCTATCGGACTAACGCTTAGGCGTACACGGAAGATCGGTTTAGATTTTGAGGAATAGTGCGGACGACTTAGTACGTCGAGACGACGTGAGCGATTACGCTAGAGATTCGTCGAACGAATCTGAAAGATATTTTAGCGAATAATACGAACGTGATTGTGGATTAAATCGGATGGCTCGAATCCTGAGTGGTGTATGGTTTGTCTTGGAAATCATTCGAGCGAAAATTGAGGATTAGGAGTAACAACGAGTATGTCGGCGAGGCGATGCGATCGCGCAAAGCCTTAGAACGCGTCACGCTTAGTTGGTCGTGACTTCGAAGGTCCCGAACGAGATGTCGCTTGGACAACTTGTGAATGTGCAACGCGAGTTAGAAAACGATTCAGAATGATGAATAAAAGTGAATGTCTTGATCGAGGAAGCCTAGAGGATCGCACTTGTGGTTTCGTGTTTGATCGAATGGAATTGTGGTATATCCAATTCGGACAATAGCATCAGTTGCACGACTCGGAGTTCGTTGCAAAGGAAGCTCGTCAGGTTACGTACATCATCGATGGTATTAAGGCGTATCAAAGATCGATGTGCGATAACTCGGGGGTACTCTGATTCGAGGAACGATGATCGTGTAAGATGTCATTGTTCCGATGTATGCTATACTCGGGATATTGAAATGTGTCGAGGAAAAGATAGACTTGGCTCGAGAATTTTCTAGTTGAACGAATGACGAACAGACTATCGAATTGAGACCTTGGCTTGGATGGAAATAAAATGTTTGGATTGCTTCGACGATAACCACAACGTTGATGTTCTTGTCTTAAGCGAGCACAACTCCAGCCTCGCACATGCGTCACGTCGGATTAGGGCGATCACTCCGCGTGAGCGCTGGTATGGTGAGTCATACAGTGGGGGTGATCGAACTTGCATGGCGTGGCAATTTGATTGCTTCGACTTGTGGTTTGACGCAAAGGCGGACTCGAGAATGACTCAGTGTGCTTGACAATTGAACTTGAGGATTGAGTAGGTCCAATTTGCGTATCGAAAATGAATTAGTCTAGACTCAAGCAAGAGTTACGCTCCAATAAGGACGATTATCCTGCGAGAACGTGGCATGGTGATTCATGTCCCACGTAAATAATCGAACTTGCGTGAGATTGGGGTGTGACAAATTGTTGTGCTAGACGACCTCATGATCGAAAACATGAATTGGTTAGAAGTGGTGATTTGAACGGATTCGAATCTACGCAACGAATGCCTTGACGCGAATTAGGTGATCATGCTCGATGTTTAGAAATCTGAGTGATGCGAGCTTGGGTAGAAAATTCCGTATTATCGACTTTGGTTTGACCCTAGGATTATGGTCAGTGTTGGCATCATTGTTGGGTAACTATGATTCCAATCCTGACATTGACTTTAGCCTTGAGAAATGGCCTAGCGGTTAGGCGAGACGTCCCTGTTTCAAGAGTTAGCAATCGAAAGATTGATCTTGAGGATTGGTATGGATGGATAGAGTGAATCAAGAATATAGGGATACCCCTCACGAGATTCTGCTGACATGCATATATTTCAGGGACGCCTGAATATGTGCACGATACGACTCGAGTGAGAATGACGAATTCTCTATCATGTGGTTTGGCTGAAATGTATGTATTTTGGGGACGCCTGGAATGCGTGCACGATCCAACCAAGTGATACGTTGAATTCAAGTAAGACTTGAGGAATGAAAAAAGTGTCGAGGATTTGAAATCGTGTTAAAGGAAGGATTGATAATAGTGCGAGCGTGGCTCGGAATGAAAAAACGCGTAGGCGGAGTGTGTACGAGAGTCCTTGGATCAAAGTGGCCCAAAAGTAAGTACTCAGTTAGTTTCGAGGACGAAACTTTTTCTGAGTGTGTATGATGTAGTGCCCCGTCCCGCGCAGTCAATCGGTGGAATCAAAACGTCGACGACGTTCGGACTTAGCCTTGCAACGGCTGCTCGAAGACTCGCTCGGTCGAGGCGACTCCTCGCTCAGGTGGGATAGTTTCGATGAACTTGCCTCATCTTAGCCTTTACATAATAACTCGCATGTTTTCAACTTGCACAAGTTAGGCTTGATAATAAAATAGACGCATCCACATAGCTAAGGGAATAATCTCGACGGGTCGGAATGTGTTAGAACTTGGAAAAAGGTCCCACGGTCTGCTTAGAAGTCTGCTCAGCGTGCTTTCAAAATGACACTCGGTCTTTCGTCCCGTGGCTTGGGAGAAGGAAGTCGGCCTAAGTTGCTAAGTTGCCACAACGCTCGAATTAGCCTAAGTCATAGGCGTTGTCCGCGTGAATGCTTGATAAAGCATGTACGGTCCCGTCGTCCAAGGCTTGGCATAGCCTTCGCACGTCCCGTGGGTTAAGTCGTATTGCACGGCTTGTGGCTTAAGTCTAGGCACCCAAGAACTTGGTTGTTCAAGTCGAACGCGTGTATGGCACGTTCCCTCGATGCGAAGCTCGACGTAGCCTTTGCTCGTCAAGTCGTTGCACAATTAAGTTAGGCAAAGTATGCCGGTCGATCTAAGCCATTTCTAGCACTGTTCCGCTCCATCTGCGGTTGTCAAGTCGCGTAGTCTCTCGAGAGCAAGGCTCGTCATATAAAGTATGTGACTTGAGCGATAGCGTCGCCTAGAGAACAAGGTCTGTCCAAGGCACGAGCCACGGTTGATTTAGCGAAAAGCATGCAACGGGTAAAGTCCACGCGACTGGTTGTCGCCGAGATCGGTCCCGCTACTTGGGAGTCTCGATAAGTCTCATAAACGAGATTGGTTCCGCTACTTGGGAGTCTCGATAAGTCTCGATAAGGAAGTTCACGAGATCGGTCCCGCTACTTGGGAGTCTCGATAAGTCTCGTACACGAGATCGGTCCCGCTACTTGGGAGTCTTGATAAGTTTCGATAAGGAAGTTCACAAGATCGGTCCCGCTACTTGGGAGTCTCGATAGGTCTTGGCAAGGAAACACACGAGATCGGTCCCGCTACTTGGGAGTTTCGATAAGTCTCGTTCACGAGATCGGTCCCGCTACTTGGGAGTCTCGATAGAAAGATGGAAAGCATGGTCATGGTTAAGGAAGGATTTGATAGATCGAGTTGAGTCTTGTATGGTCATTGGACAACTTGCGAGCAAGGCGAAATTCCTCGAGCGATCCCGGGCGCCGGGTTCGTGTCGGCCTAGTAGGAATTGCAGATATTGTACGGCCTTCATCGACGGTACGACTCGATTGAAGTGAACCGTTACAATATAGGCTGCGGGTCATTTGGTGGGAGCTCGTACCTCGCCACGGGAATGGTCACCGTATGCAAAAGATCCAAGATAGCTTGACATTGCTAGTGACCACTCATATAGATGTGTCGGCAAGAGCGGCTATCCGCGTGTATGTTTTTGGATTGCGTCGAGTACTAACAGGTTACGAGTTGGGTTAACAAGTTATGCTTATTGCAAGCGCTAACCTTGAGTCGGCACGAGTTAGGTGTGCACGGTTGCATCACCATTCTAGAGCCTAAGAGTTGACTTTAGCAAGGTAGCGTGCTTCGGCATGAATGTGGCCTCGTCTCGAGTTAAGTCAGAAAGGGCCGTAAGGCAAGTTGGTTAAGTCTGGTTGATCCTTGGGAGGCACGACCTCGACTTCATGGCACGATCAAGTCTAGCGGCACGACCAACACGAGTCGTCCCCTTGACGTCGTTGGCACGAGAATCGTTGGCACGAGAATGGTTTAGAGGCACATGAAAGAAGTGAAAGTCTTGGCACGGTCGAGTTGCATAAGTTTCTACTCGGCGAGGCACTGTCTCGAATATATTGAAGTCACGAATAGAGTATAGTACGACCTTGTCGTTGCGTTACCAAGTATAGGCCAAGACGTCTTTGTCCTAAAATTGATCATAAGGCAAGACTAGCAAGACAATCAAAACGGGATTAAGCTGCACAAAGTAAATGAACGTGTCGGTTTTGTATGGGTGGGCGAGGAGCTCACTCCACCAGTACAGTTAAGTACTGACACCCATACAGTTTTTATGTGCAGGCACAGGTAGAAGCTCGTGGCGCGGAGCTCGCTTGGATGCGTCGAGGCACGGAGTTCCTTGGTGATTCGAAGCGTGCGGCCGCGTGAAGTCAAGACTTATACGGGACATAATGTATGGACATTGCCTTCCGAAGCATCCGCTGGCTCAAGCATTGTATCGAGAGATGAGAGAGAGCAGAGTGACTTGTTAAATGAGAGAAAAGTGAGCTTGAGAGACTTGTAATCATGGCCTTGCGCCCTATTGTAATTTTATTGTTCAATATCAATAAAGAGCACTTTTGAATAACTTGTGTTTTGCTTCTAAATTCCGCTGCATGTTCAATGTTTCTGCTTGGGACTTCTGTGCGACGACCCCGTCGCAGCCGCTGTAATCGGCCGCTGCCGCCGCCGCCTCCCGAGGAACCGTCTGGCGTCCGTCCAGGCACCCCCCTGTCGTTGGCAGCGCCGACGCCCGCATCTCCACCTCTGCGCGGGGCTCCCGAGCCTGCGCCGCCGCTTCCGCCTCCAGCCATGAACTCGTCGGAGCTGCCTTTGGCTGGCCTGCCCCCTGCTGGGCTGCCGCCGGCCGATCCACCTGTGCTGGTTGCTCCGGGGTCCCAAGGAAGGGACCCCCTAGGGTTCGTAGCCGTAATTGTCCGATCGCCCATCCAACCCCTTTTTATTATATATATATATATATATATATATATATATATATATATATATATATATATATACACACTAGCATATGTGCACGTGCCTTACACGTATTTTAACATTCTTTTAATTAACTTAGGAAGACTTTTTAGGAAGACCAAAGGATAGTCTTCGTAATTACTAAGTTGTCCTTATTAAAATTAATGAACCATTTTTAATTAGTATAGACATGTAAGGATATTTTCGGAATTCAAAAGTTTCACCATCAAGTTTTCCTATTATATAGTAAAATAAATATATATATATATATATATATATATATATATATATATATATATATATATATATATGGGGGATCGGCTTGATGGTTCATTTTTTGCATTCCCAAGCATTTCCATGTTAAAAACTGTTGGATCTTGTTTAAGTTATCTAATCTTAACCGTTGATATGAACCATTCAAATCAATAGTTAAGATTAAATGACTTAAATAAGATCCAACGGTGGATAACATGGAGATGCAAGCAATCGGGGATGTGGATCCCTCCGTATATATATATATATATATATATATATATATATATATATACATATATGTATATGTATATATATATATATGTATATATTATATATATATATATATATATATATATATATATATATATATATATATATATATATATATATATATATGTGGCAAATGACCTTTAGCCTAGTGGTTAAGAGAGATGCATGCGGCCTGAGTGGTCAGGAGATCGATTTCCGGTGGGAGCGTTCGCCACAATTACCTTCTTTCAATATATATATATATATATATATATATATATATATATGACCCGGATCAGGTGACACATACAATTTGACATCTAAAAACACGTAATTTCAGCCACCCATAAATAGAAATTAATGGTTCAGATTTGACAATCATGCATGAAAATTTTGTATGCATATTTTCCATATATGGTTGATTGGTTGTCAAATCTGAACCATTAATTTCTATTGATGTGTGACTGAGATAGTGTGTTTTTTTAGATATCAAATTGTATGTGTCACCTAATCCCGTTCCATATATATATATATATATATATATATATATGGAGGATATGTTAGAGAATTAGTAATAGCTCTGTAATTGTGCACTATTTTTTTTATTATCAATACAATAAGAATCACCTTTCCGCAAAAATAAAATAAAATAGGGCAAGTGGTTCCTAGGTGGCATCTTAGGAAATTTTCTAAGGTGGAGTTCACGGGTTAAGATCTTGACGGTTCATCAAGTTCACAATATTGCTATCGGCGGTATTGTAGTTTCGGCGTTTTGGATAGCACTATCAGGTTCTTCGTTTTGGAAAGCCAAAAATAATTAAAAGTATTTTAAAATATAGAAAAATATTTGATACATTTAGACATAATTCAATATATTATATGTTGTTTCTTGTTAGTATTAAATGGAATAATATACCACTTGCAAATTTGCAATATATACTATTGTTTATTTACTTGCCTTTGGTCATATTACAACCACAACGAATAGCTTTGAATGGAATAATATTGTTAATATGAAAGAATATTGTGAATTTATAGATACAACTTCGACAAATGCTAATGGTTGTTGAATTTCATAAGTCAATTTCATTATTTATTAATGATTGGTCCGGACTATTTTTATTTTATTTTTCAATTGAATCAAATAAATAATAGTTTATCAACAAAGAATCTTGTCGACATACTATAACATTGTCAATGTTTGGCACAACTAAATCATGCTGTTGACATTATTTTTTCAATATTCTATTTTTCCGTTCAATTTTTCTTTGCCGAATTGTTCAGGAAAGAGACCACCAAAGTTGGAATCGGTTACTATTGGTAGCACTCGGTTATGTCGGAATTGATACATATCGGCCGTATCTTATCGATATCGGTTGATACCGTGAACTATGCACACTACACAACCGCACTGATACCAATAGACAGACATACACAACCAAAAAGGCTATCCAATAGATGGCAAGTATGCTATGAATAGCTGATTTATAAGTCAGTGACCGTGAATAACGTTTCTAAATGACACATGATTCACATGGCTGTCTTGGTACCAAATGCGAGTGTAAGAAGATTTATAGTAGTGTGTGTATTAAATCATAAGTGTAACATCCATAACAAAATAGGAAGTGAGGATTTTTCTAGTTCTAAATTGCTTGATGCACATTTCAAAGGACGTAGAAGAGTGTGGATCACACATTTCAAAGGGAAGAAGTAGAAGATTGGATCTACAAGAGTTTTCACACTGGCCTTCGACAGCTAGAAGGGGGCTAACTTTCAGTGTATAATTGAATTATATCCTGATATTCCCAGCTAGGCATTTTGTTGGGTTCTTCAAATAACCCTTTGTAAGGAGTAAAAAGAATAGGATAGAAGGCAAACTTATTCAATAACTGTTACAAAGGAGTTGGACAAGAGAACTATTCTCAAAACAACATAATGTCAAACTTTCTGTCTTCTCTCGATGCCACAGGACTCACGCCTATTCTATTGTCAGTTTCTAATTCTCTACTCTATACTAATTTACAAACTAAGATCACCATCCTTTAAATAGCACAACCAATCCGAACACATTAATTCATAGTCTCCATAGGAAATTGATTACACTTGCCTGTACTGGCCCTCTGTGTTTGCATATAAATTCTAGTTGACACAAGAACTCAACTTTAAGAGTATATCTTCTTACTCAGAAGAACTCTACAAGAACTCGACTTTAAGATTATACTCTAACGTACTATATATCACTAGGTTCTCGGAGGTCTTTCCTTTTGTAATTGGGACTTGTTCTGTTAATTACCATTAATTAAACATGGGGATTATTCCCACCTTTTAGTCTCAACAAAAAGCTTGGACCAAAAGTAACTACTCTAGAATTGAAACTTGTTCTAATTTCAAAGTACTTGAAGCACTTTATGAGCTTTAGCATAATTTGAGATGTGGCTAAGTCCTGGTTTGGTAATACTTATTTAAGGTTGTTTATGCATTTTTTTCAAAGGTACTAATAGCTTTTTGGTAACACCAACTTCTGCTCATCTTTTCAAGCTAAGTTCATTTTTGGCGTAAAAACAGACTGCTTTTAAATGTTGCTTCTGCTTCAGCTCTTTGAAAAGCAACATTGATACCAACCCAGCCTAAACCTAATTTGGTGGAGAGATAAATAAATTGTATGGAATAACCAAGATAATTCTTCGAGTGGGAGTTTCTTTTTATTTATAATTTTGAAAGATTACAAAGATTGACCCAATTCTAAAAGAACATATCTACAACTGACTTTTAAATAGACCCAATTACTTCTGAAATCCAAGGAAACCTGTCCTATACTAATCTGAACATACTAGGAAACTAACCCTAAAACATACCGGATTATGCTAACTTAGCCTAACAAAAATGCAACTAGACTCGAGTGTAGTAAACTAGTCGATTAAGTCAATAAAGTTGATTGATCATCTTTTGTCTACATACCCGATCCATTGACAGAAACATGGAACAAATACAATGTGACATGAATTTTGGGTATATGATCTTCTTACGGCTATACTCTTCTATAAGTGATCACTTATTTGGTGTTGAATTTGTTGGATCTGGTCAAAGGAAGATTAGTTTGTCTTATCAAATTTAGGATTTTATGGCATCAGTTCTTGGATGTTTGCCCCTTTTTATTACTGATTACATATCATTTATGTTTCTGTTGACTAGTATGTGTATGTAAAATATTTGAATGGTATAGTCTTATCACCACTAGAAGAGGCTGACACAATGTTTATACATGAGTTGGACGGGGTAATGAAGTTGTATTCTTGGTTTCCAAAAGAGTTCCAGTGTTCTGAAGTGTGCCTTAATAAGTCATGATTATTTATCTGTATCAATTGTTGTTGATAATGTATGGATTAATCTTTGGGGTTGACGAGACGCGTATTCCTTACTATTCATTCACATTAGGTAGCCATTCACTTCTGCTTCCAGAACTGTTGAAGTTATAGGTGGCTTCATTTTCTTCAAGGTTACGACTGATAGATTTGTGAATATTTGTGTCCATACCACACCGACATTCTAATTTTTTAGCAATTGTCATAGCCCAAATCTGTGTCATCCATATCCGTTTGTTTCCTTGTCCGTGCAACCTAGCTACCGATAGATAACACTTGTAGGCAGATTCAAACTTGGAGGTGATACTTCTTTGCGTATCGGCTGTCCTATATCACCATCAAGTTTCTATGGCATGTGTTGCAGGTTATGAAATCTAGAAAAAAAATGTTCATTTCAATTACATAAACTTTTGTGTTATGTAAAATAAGGCTGCATGTTAAGAAACTTAGTTAAATATGTAAAGAACAACCTTCACTTTTCTGTTTAACTTGATTCCTGACAGCAAACATTTGATTTTGGAATTGTGTTCTTTATGACTTTATCTTCACTTTTGTATGGGCTCGGTCCTTAATTTGGAAGGCTTTACCTTTCTATGATCCTACCACTACGATGTGCTCATCTTTTATTCCAAATAATCCTTTTGTGGATTTATAAACAAGTTGTCACCTGACTATGTAGACCGATTCTCTAATTATGACATTAAATGAAAATATCATTGCATTACTATGATGTTTCCTGTGTGTTGCTGTATACAGTCTAAAGAGTAATCTCCAGTATTGTTTTATGACAATTTTACTGCATCTAGACGTAAACCCTATATATGTAAACAAACAACATCTATTTTTTTCTCCTTGCTACGCTTTATGAATGCAACCAAATTGTTTGCTTGTGTCAAAACTGTAAAAACTAAGAACATTATACAACGAGCTAATGAATAGGTGTTACCCCCAAACACCCGATGACGAAATCTAGCCTATAATTTTTGCTTAAGGTTTCAAAGATTAGTTTCATATTCCGCTTATTGTGTGAATAAACTGAAGTCAATCTGGATTAGTTTCATAAGATAAGCAAAAGATTTAGAACATAGAACGCAAATGAAATTTATTTTTGGAAGAAATAGTACCTAGTAGGGTTTCATGGACGATGTGCCACAATTATTAGATGGATACTGATAGTTGAGATGTGAAGATGATGCAAAAAATTTCCTATTTGCAAGAAGCTTGTCTTCTATACTTGTGTAAAAGAAATGGGAGAAGCTTACACATGTACACATTCATATTGGTATACTATTGTTTCTGTAACTGAATGGCACGAGAAGGAGGATGATGGAACGCGCCACGTGCGATATGAATTTCCATAACTGACAAGAGAGAGTGGGAGTTATGTAATTAGTGATGAGATACTTGGATAAGTAAATCATGGTTTCCTTTACAATTTACATAACTGATGGGAGTGCAATTTAATTGTACCCTCACAACTGTTTTTTTTTAATAGATGTCCCAAGTTTGGAATCATTTAGAGGAGGTTCAATAACATTTATATGTGTTTTTGTGTCTTAAAAACGGGGTACATTGTAAGAGTTTTTCAGTGTTATATAAAACATGCTATGGTTGTTCATTTGTTTCAGTGTGTCACATGGTAAGAGTACATCACTTTGCAGTATTATTGGATGTAGGAATACAGGACTCTGGTTGGAAGAGTTAAATTGGGGTGGCTTCTCCCTATCGACAGTCTCCTAATTACCATATTTTCGGCAAAGCTGACAGTGACCTTCTAGTGCAAGGTTATGAAGAAGGTGGAGTTATTGATAATGTTACAAGGTTGATAGCAAAGCTTTTACAGAGATTGCAAAAAGGATGTTATATTGTTATCTACAAGGTCAAAACGTTGAAAGAACTGAAGTATGTGACAAGAGAAACCATTCACTAGCTGGTTGCTGCAGATACAGTCCTAATATCAGCTCTCCTTTAATTTTGGTGCCAAATATGATTTTTGTTCATGCTTTAGGTTGCTTTTAGAGTTTAAAGTCATACAACTCTTTTCCCTCCTCTCTAGAAGGATCATAAAGTTGTGTCAGTTTTATCTACTACAGTTCCTTCCATTTTCTTTTCTTCTTTTTACCCATAACCAGACGCTTGAGATATTCTCAAGCATCTTGCTTCTAGATTACTTATTATTTGATATTAGCCAGCAATTTAAAATTTTCTAGCTAGTTCCACCATAAGATGTTAGCGCAAAGCACACATAGGGGTTCTATGCATGACATAAATATTTTTAAAAAGCTGATTGGCTCAATTCTTCACGGACAGTTTGGAAAATATCGTAATTTATTGGCATCCCTGAAACAAAAGGAAACTGAGACTTTGGACATTGAGGACATTTGCATGCATGGATACGTTCAACTTAATGGACGTGGACTTGGTGGTGAGTTCGTGCTTTATTACCTGAGAGCACTGACGCTTGATGGCTGTTAACACTGAAATTCTTGTGGCACGGGCACAGAAGGGACAACCAAGTAGCATATAGAGGATCAGAAGTTTATCTGAGCATGTTGGTGAGGCTTAGAAAGAAAGTGTTGGCGCCAATTCTTGGAATGATTCATATAGTTCATTTGACATAAATATAATACAACATCCAACAAGGTATGTGCAGAACAGGATGATGATATGGACAAACATGAAACCAAACTTGTGCAACGAAGTTTGTCCAGTGAAGAAAAGATTTCAAAATCACGTCCCCTTGTCTTTTCTATTTCAATTTGTCAATTATTATATGATTATTTCTTAACTTTCCCTTCGTTTGCCAGTGAAGTGTGCTTAAGACCCTGAACTTGCAGAAGAATTCCATCTAGATGCACACAACAGTTATTTTCAAGGAGCAGGTGTGTTGTAGGATACCAAAAAATGCACCATTATGGATAGCTTCTTATAGCTATTTGCCTCTCACCATAGTAAAGAACATCTGAAATCTATTTTTTCTTTTTCATATTAATACTCAAAAATAATGAAACACAGAGAGATATGGTACTAAGCAAGCTTATATTCAATATTATCAAATAGACCTGTTGTTTCTAAGTTCTGCTTTTTTAGAACCTATATATTGTGGGTTCATTTTGCTGTCAAGTTAAATTTTTTAGGATACACAGACCGTGATTAATATATCATTGAAATGAATGCAATTTCCTATAGCAAATTGTGCTATCATACCTCTTTGTCTAGACTCTTTAATCTTTATAATCTTTGAGAACCTGGATGTTGCTCCTTGGTTGCACGAGCTTAAACAATATTGCCAAAAGGTAGGCCTATCTACCTGCCAAGTGGCTGACAAGATTTTATGGCATGTCCCTCTCATTCTTATAGCTATCTTTGCTAGGAATTTGGCACCAAAATAAAGGATTGGCTTCAGGTGGGCCACTGGTCATAAAAGCTTTAACAATTCTTTTGTCGAGCTTTCTTATGCTCCATAGCTGACCCCCTCTATGATGGGTGAGGGCTTGGATGATAAAGATGACAAAAACAGTCACTCATTAACTCATCTTCCTGCCAATATTTGGGTCAAGGAAAATTTGTCAAGGTTGAATCAAGCATCCAAGTTCCTGTTCATTCACCCGAAGAGACATTGTTTCCTGGCTCCATTGCTCAGAAGAAAACTTATAGCTTAACCCTTGCGATAAAGCAGGAGATCTAAACTAGTAAACTGATCCGGTAAGGTTTACGAACCGAAATATATAGATAGATGGAGATTTTGAATTCATAGTTGACGTTAATATAATCAAACACGGTTTTTTGTTAATGATCCTCTTTTGGGTTTATAGTAATTAGTAAAATAAGTTGATATTATCATGGTTGTTGATTTAAAGTATTTGTGTTTATTCTAGAAAGCTATATTATGGTGAGAAAGCAATGGAGATGATAATAAGTGCAACATCAAGGATAAGTGTTCAAAAAAGGATTAATCGGCAGAGTACCCAGGTGATTAATCTTTTTAGTCAGGTGGCCGATTAAACAACCTTCCAAGTGAATGATTTGCCAGGCGGGTAATCTGATTAATACTAACCATCATGGACCAATAGAATTAAAAACCACTTAGTATAAATTGACAAGGGTAGTTCAATACATATCTTGGATATTCTGATACTGCGAACAACACAATAGTCTGAGTCTGCATACACTTAGAGTATAAGCAATTCCTGAGAGAGAGCCTTCACCTGTTGAAGGAAGCACCATCTGATCTATGCTTGGCAAATAGAACTAGAGCCCCTTTTTATGGCATCCCTATCACTACAATTTCTATAAACACCTGCATACATAACAATATCAACAATAAAGCCTTTATTCCTTTTTTTTTGGGGGGGGGGGGGGGGGGGGGGGGGTGCTATTTGAACCCTTTCCCCCCATTTAGAACGGTTAAAGGAAATCTATGTAACATTAGCAAATATAATATCCTTATTTACAGCCTTAATCTAAGTTCATTTAGGCCTCCCTACTTCTAATGACTCCTTTAACTACTAGACTATCACTCTTAACTGCTGCATCTGTTGACCTTGGTTGCACATGTCCTAACCACCATTGACAATTTCTCTCATCTTATCCTCATTGGCACCACCTACAACCTACAAGGGAGGCACTCATTTCTACTCATCCATCTTACATTCTCATTTTAGCTATGCTTATTTTTTGAAAATGTTTCATTTATTGTTATTGTTATTGTTGTTGCAACAAGCTAGGGAGAACCCTAAACTTACTAGTCAGCCATATATATTATCAAATACAAAAGTCTACTACAATACCCAAACTGTTACAATTGCTTCCTGTCCAAACCTGTTCAAACTCATGGTTTCATCACATACCTTTGAAAATTACATTTTATAAAACCTGTATCATATGTTTTGAAAAATAATAACAACTTCAACTGATTCATGCCATTTCTTAATATACATAATGTGTAGTTAGTTCCTATGCAATCCTACTTCCGTTGGAGTATTTCCTAACACATCCATAGATCTACGGTTTTCAAACACCTACAGTCTGTAAGCCTCAGCTCTAAATTTTCCAATTAGAGATCCCTTCTCTTTTTACGGCATTTCTGTTCTTCAATTTCTATAGACACATGTATTCTTGTTATTTATAAATTTTCTCACACCTTCCTGGAACTGATTCATGTTGTTGCTTTAATTTATGCAGTGTGTAATTTCGTTTGCAATTTTACTCTAACTAAAGCATTCGTTATCACATTCATAGATCAATAATTTTAGAACACAAATACGTCCCATACGAGCACTCTTCGTCCAAGATGATGTTTCAACATGCATTATGGGTCCATTCCAGCACTCTCCATCCAAGATGATGCTTTGAATTGCAAACTTAAGTTCATTGGAGGGCCACTGCTGCAAGCAGTGCTTTACTTATGGAGTTATCAATCCAAGGCACATCACCACCGATTTTGGCTTTTGATTCTGATCAATTATACATGTCAAGCTAAAAATAAATAAAAATAAATTATACATGTCAAACTATGGGTTCAATAAAAACATTCAAGTACCAATATTTTCCTCTCCTAGTATTGCATTCGTTAACCAAAGTGCAGCATCCTGGCCATCACTTGCAGATAATGGAACTCCACTGATTACTCACACAACCTCTGCATATTCCGTCGTCTTCCGTGTCTTCGTTGGTGTTCAAAATGCTGTAGATTCCCTTATCTTCAACGAATCCGTCGTTTCAATATCAAGTTATGAATGGCCTTTGTAGTGCCCCGTCCCGCTCAGTCAATCGGCAGAATCAAAATGCCAACGGCGTTCGGACTTAGCCTTGCAACGGCTACTTGGAGACATCGCTCGGTCGAGGCGACCGCTCGCTTAGGTGGGGTAGTTTCGGTGAACTTGTCTCATCTTAGCCTTCACATAATAAATCGTATGTTTTCAACTTGCACAAGTAGGCTTGATAATAAAAGAGACGAATTGACATAGCTAAAGGAAATAATCCCGACGGATCGAATTGAGTTAGAATATGGAAAGGTCCAACGGTCGGCTTAGAGTTGGTGCACGGCGTGCTTTGAAAATGACACTCGATCCTTCGTCCCGTGGCTTGGGAGAAGGAAAGTTGGTTTGAGTAGGCGAAGTTATGAACGTAGCCTAAGTCTTAGGCGTCGCCTGCATGAGTGCTTCATAAAGCATGTACGGTCCTATCGTCCAAGGCTTGGCATAGCCTTGGCTTGCCCCATGAATTAAGTTGCGTTGCACGGCGTATGATATAAGTCTAGGCACGCAAATGACTTGGTCGTTCAGAAGTCGAGCGCATGCGCGGCACGTTTCCGCGATGCGAGGCCTGACGTAGCCTTTGCTCGTCGAGTCGTTGCGCGTCTAAGCCAGACAAGATATGTTAGGCTATCAGAGTGGTAGCAAGCACGGTCCTACGAGTTCTACGGTTGAATATAACCACATAGTCTTACGGTCTCAAGGCCCGTCATATAAAGTATGACTTGGGCGATAGCGTCGCGTAGATCGGAAGTCAGTTTGAGGCACGATGCACAGACTTAGTGTTTAGGGCATGAACCACGGTTGATTTAATGAGTTTTTGGAAAGAAAGGACTATCAAATAGGCATTCATGAGTTGAATGAAATGATATGGTAACATGGAAAGAATGCTCGCGACCGTGGGTCGTCGAGGGGTCTCAAATGATAGAAGTCCTGATATTGGTTTTGAAAGAGATGGTAACATTGAAAGAATGATGACTGTGTGAGACGTCAGTTTGAGTCGAGTTTTGCATGGTCATTGGACAACTTGTCGACAAGGAAAAGTTTTCACGAGCGGCAACCCTGGGCACTGAGGGACCGCGTCGTTCCGGAGGGAAACACGGTATAGCCGTAGCTGGACGAACCGCTCGGATTATTCGGGAACTTTCTTCGGGGCTAGCTACTTGCGATGAAAGGGTCTTCGAATAACAAGGCTATAAGTCCACGATAGCTTGTGGTGTTAGTGACCAATTCATATAGATGGGTCGGCACGAGCGGCAATCCGCGTGTGTGCCTTTGGATTTAGTCTAGTTGAATGTGTGTATGGTTGGAACACAAGTGTTTGGGCCTAAGAATGGCTACAACATAGGCGACGTGCTTCGGCACGAGATGTGGCGTCGAGTCTTAAGTTGTCGTCATATAAGTTTGCATAAGTTGGAATTGAGTTGTCTTGAGTTTAAGTCAGGAAATGCCGCAAGGCAAAGTCGGTCGAGTGACACTTAGCCCTCAAGTCTTGATTGGGTCAGTTGGTGATCAAAGTAGCAAAAGGGCCGCGAGGCGGCGATATGATTGAGTCTCATTGAGTTGCGGGGCACAGTCTCAATAAGGACTTATAGCACGGTCACACGGGAATGAAGTCTTATCGCGTAGTTGCGTCTCTGATTTTGGCCGAAAGGCAGACACGACTTGATAGGTTAACGTTGTTGATGCAAGCACGGGATGGTCCAGAGACACAAAATAGGCCAAGGCGTCGGTCCTAAAACTGATCATAAGGCAAGAGTAGAAAGACAATCATAAAGGGGACTATGTTGCACAAAAGTAAATCAAACGTGTTGGTTTTGTATGGGTGGGCGAGGAACTCATTCCACCAGTACAGTTGAGTACTGACATCCACATAGTTTGCATGTGCAGGCACAGATAGAAGCTCGTGGCGCGAAGCTCGCTTGGATGCGTCGAGGCATTGAGTTCCTTGGCGATTCGAAGCGTGCGGCCGCATGGAGTCAAGACTTATACGGGACATAATGTATGGACGTCGCCTTCCAAAGCTTTCGCTGGTTCAAGACTTGTATTGAGAGATGAGAGAGAGCTGAGTGACTTGTAATGTGAGATGAGTAAGCTCGAGAGACTTGTAATCTTGGCCTTGCGCCCCATTGTAACCTTTATTTCAATATCAATAAAAGAGTGTTTTGCAATGACTTGTGTTTGCTTTCTAAATTTCGCTGCTATTATTCAATCTCTCTGCTTGGGACTTCTGTGTGACGACCCCGTCGCAGCCGCTGAAATCGGCCGTTATGGAACCCGCCTTGCACGAGCGCAATCTAGGCTCGTGCGGCATCACGCCTTAGCGAGGACGATCGCTCCTACGGGAGCGGGGCGTGACATAATGGTATCAGAGCACGGCTTTACGTCCTTGGACTATCAATTGAATTCTTTAACTTCGTTGTTTCCGCAAACTCTGAATTGTTGCTTCCGCAAAGTTGAAATCGTTGGTGCGCTCTCTCTCAAATGTCCCACGGGATGTCCATACAATAAGTCTATTTATTTTGCAAAACGTAGGACAACAGTTTTTGACAAGAAACAAAAGATGGTTTGCGTAAGCACGGTTGGCTAAGTTGGACAGGGCATATACACCAAAGTTGCGTCGACCTTAGAAAAGTCGAGTGCGAGAATTGAATAGTGTCGAACAATAATGAGTTGAACTCGATTGAGTAAAAGTGAAACGATTATCGATAGGGGTGCTATCGAGCGACGTTAACGTCGGTGCGATATAGATGAGCGTGCTTGGAATTAGCGGAATGGTTCGAACGGGATTCGAAGAAGTCGATTTTGATTCGAATGATAGTTTTGAGGATTTGTTGAATGACTTCATTCCTGAGTGGTGTATGCGATAGTCTCAGGAATGTCGATCGATCGATTGAGGATTCGGGGTGTCGAGTCTATCAGCAAGCGTCGCACATATGCAAAGCCTTAGATTGAGTGAGTTGTTGTCATGAAGTTTGATAAGTGGATTCGAACAACCTAGAGATTGACGCGCACGGAACGTGCACGGGATTGAGAATGGTGCGAGTATGAAACGCGAAGATGATTGAATAGATAAATCAAATCGAGGAAAAGCTAAGGTGTAGCGAACGGATGACTTGATCGAGGAAATTGATACTGATTACATACGAAAAGTTAGCACGACAGGTAGATAGCGTGCATGAAAGGTTTGATTTTGAAGTTACGCGAATGACTCTAAGGATTGGATTGAATGTTGCTCGATGATTGAGTTAACAAAAGGGACAATGCAAATTGAGGAAATGCATTGGTCGATGACTTAAGATAGATGGACGAATATACGTGATTTCGGATTTGAACGAATTGATGTTGTAAAAGATTCGAGGGATAATGATCGAACTTAGATTGAATGTCGAGGAGATTATCCAGTCGAGTGATAGCATCATTCGCACGATTCGAAATTGGTTGCAAAGGAAGATTGTCAGGTTACGCATATCGTCGATGGTATTGAGGCGTATCAAAGATCGATATGCGATAACTCGGGGGTGCTCTGACTCGGCGAATGACGATCGTGCAAGTGTTATTGTTCGGTTGGGTGCTATACTTAGGATTTTGATCGAGATGAATGTTGGATGAAAATGATTGTGTTTTGATGGTTACGCGGATAACCACAACGTCGACAATCTTGTCTTGTGCGAGCGCAACTCTAGCCTCGCATATCCGTTGCGTCGGATTTGGGGCGATCGTTCCGCGTGAGCGCTGACATGGTGATTCATGTCGCGGGAATGATCGAACTCGAAAAATCAGGACGCGACAACGTTGATTGTCTCGACTTGTCGGTTTGATGCGAAGGAGAATTCGAGGATGTTAGGACTTGCGATTGATGAATGAATAAAACTTGAGGATTGAGTAGGTCCAATCTGCGCATCGAGAATGAATTAGTCTAGACACAAAACAAGAGTTACGTCTCGATGAGAATGATTATCTCGCGGGAGCGTGCATGGTGATTCGTGTCCACCGTGGATAATCTGACTCGCGTGAGATCGGGGCACAACATTTTGTTAAGTCGGACGACCTTGTGATCGATTACGTGAATTGGGATGAATGGCTTAGGGAGTATAAAATGTGAATTATGGTCTAGCGATGAATTGTGTCGTAGCGTGCTTGACTTGGAAGGATTGATAGACAGATTATGTCGGACGTGTTTGAAGAGATAGACTGTGAAATGGCTTGTTGAACGAACGATATTGATGTATCGAAGATTGGTTGAATGAACTTACAACAGGATGGCTTTGCTGAATGACTCGGACCCCGTGCGACGAATATTTGGATGTGCGTAGGGAATCGATGCTCGATGTTTAGAAATCGGAGCGATGCAAGCTTTGGGTAGCAAACCCCCCGTACTATCAACTTGGTTTGACCTTAGGATGGGATCAGTGTTGTAGAAGCATGGAATTTCACGATCAGAGATCCTATGCGCCAAATACTACATGCGCCAGGAAGTTCAGACAAAAGTACTCGAACACAGCAAAACAGGAATAGAGACATTAAAAGAAGATTTTTATTTTTCATATAAAAGTCTATTACATGTCTTAAAAAGGGGGGGGGGGCTGTACAAAGGAGAACTTCTACAAAAGAAAAGACCCTAAGTCTACAGCCAGGCGCAGCATCATCATGCGCTCTCGAACAGGCGCATCTCACCATGCGCTCTCAAGCGCATCCCACCATGCGCTCCCAGCCGGGCGCATCCCTTCAGCAGCTCAGTTATGTGCATCCCTTCAGCAGCTCAGTTATGTGCCACTCTTTCAGCCAGGCTCACCGCCGTCTAAATGCTTCGACTAATGAAGCATTTATTGAGCAGAACGAGGGTGGCAATCAACCCTCTAGCTGGAGGAAGAGCTCCCCAAACCGAGGAAGAGAAGAGCACCGCAAGCCAACCTGTGGCCAGGGGAGGCTTCGAAAGAACCTTCAAAGGCGAAGGAAGATCGTAATCGAAACCGCGGCTAAAGGAGCAGCTTTCAACACAACCAGAATGGGCAACACCCATTTTGAAGGAAGAAAGAGCCCCCAAAGCCACATCACCGCAATTCCGATCTGCGGCTCTTCCCACATGACGGAGACGAGGCTCGTGCATCCCGATCTTTGGATGCAACAGGCACCTTCTGCCTGCCTCAGAAGCCCTCGACTCCGACTTTTGGATGTATCAGTCACCTTCAAGTGCATCAATGAAGACAAGGCGTCGCATCTTCACCCTCGGGAACATCTCGTCAACAGAATGTGCTCGAGTAAACAAGTTCATTTCGGGAGGACGTGAGAGAACGAGAAGCAAACTCTCTCCATGCCACTATTTGGATGGCTCTCCGAATCCCGTGCAATGAATTTGCATTAAATGGATGAACCTGACGCTTCGAATTCAGCCAAGTCAAAAACGGCTATTTAAAGCACTCGAAGAACGTAACAGTCGCACCAAAAGACGTGTCAAGCGGAACGGATGCGCCGGCCAGACCGCGCATCACACAGACGCGCCCCTCAGCACCAAGCGCTTCACAAGCATGCGCCCCCATGCGGCCCCATGCGCCTAGTGGAACGCCGATCGATGCGTCCACTCGACAGTCCATCACCTGTCAAAGAACATGAAATGCTGAAGTCTGACAGAGTTGGCAGCATGCCTCTCGAGGACTGAACAGTTGACAGCTTTTTCAGAAAATGAAGCGTCGCCAACGTCAGCATCATCATTACTTTCCTCCGGCGGTTACAAGCCACGTGGCCGCCCAACCACTTGCATGCGCCTCCGCGGCCATGCGCCCAAAGCTCTGCATGCGTCTCAAAAGCCATGCGTCTCAGACTTTCTCTCTGATCCCTAAAGACAGAAGTAAAGTCACTACTGAAGCTCTGCATGCGCCTCAAAAGCCATGCGTCTCAGACTTCTCTTTGATCCCAAAAGACAGAAGTAAAGTCACTACTGAAGCTTCGCATGCGCCTCAAAAGCCATGCGTCCTGAATGGTTCGTGACTCCCAAAGGTTACGAGCCAAAGTCTCCTCATGCGCCCAATCCCAGGCGCACCCTACCAGATCATTCCCTACCAAATCTGAGATCTCCGAGCCATGGGCCGATGACACGTGTCCTTTGACTCGATTCACCCAAGATCTCAGCAACAGAAAAATCCCCTTCTCTGCTACGTGCCGGCCCACAACAGCAGTATGAAGAATTCAACCCCTCAATTAGGGCGCATCGTCCATGCGCCTCCATCAGCAATCACCATGTGGCGTCCCCGCGTCCAGGCGCCTACATATGCGCGCATGAGCAGCCAGCCTGCAGACTATATAAATAGAGGGATCATTTTCTTCTCCCACACCTCCCTACACACACACAGAGACGAACATTCGTAGACAGACAGAGACATCGCACAACCAGAGAGGCAGATACAGACACTCAACGTCTTCCTCCTCTCAGCAAGCTCCAGCACCCAGAGCAATCCAAACCTTCAGAGAACCGATAACCGTCGTCAGATCGTCAACGGAGTCAACGCATTACCACTCGCTCCATCGGCACAAGGGACCCAGATAAACAAAAGTGTACTCCTAGGACTACGTCTAAGTCCTACATTGTAACACTGTTCTGTTTGTATTAAAATTTGCAATCAAAAGATTTTAATGGCAAACAAGCTGGCGACTCTGCTGGGGAACTCTTTCTCCTCCACCGAGAAAGCTGTGTCGCAATCCGACGATGTGAAGGTGGGCTCCTCCCACAAGACGCTGGTCGTACGCCTCAATCAACAGGCGTATGAGGAGTTCATCTCTGAAGGAAGTGCGAGTCCTTCGAAGCGGCTGCCAAAGCCGAAGAAGACCCGCCGAGTCTGGGTGCGCAAGGTCGACGCCTCTGGCACCAACACCGAAGGGGATGCGCCGATCCAACCTTCCCTTCCTGCTGACGTCCTCAGCAACCAAGATGCGCCTACCGGTGCAGCGCATCTCTCGGGGAAACGTGCAGCTGACCACATTCCCCAGCCATCTCCCTCTCAGGCGAGGAAGATGCGTCGACGGAGCAGGGACGCAGCCAATGTCCTGCGCATCATCTCTGATGCGCCACAGAAGGTCTCTGTCTTTGACAGACTCACTCGCTGTAGTGGCGAGAAGAATTTGGATTCTGAGTACTACGCGCCCCAGCGGCCTGGTACGAAGAAGTCCAAAGCAGCACGGGCCATGCGTCCCAAACGTGCTATGCCAGCAACAAGCCAGAAGCATGCGCTCACAATCATGCGCGCTGCTGATGGTAAGCTGTATAAGGTTGACTCAGGTGCTGCGGCGCCAGAAACGAGCCAACCTTCAAAGTCCTTATCTCACTTAGGCGCATCTGTTGCGTTCGCAACCAAGTCGAGTAAGGCAAACCCAGTGGTCTTGAACCCCCGCGCCCCCTCGGGTTGTGCGTCTGAGGTTCGTTCAAGTCACTTTAAATGTTGTTCTCCCACTACTGATCGGGGCACCTGTTTGGTGTTAGGTCAGGGGACGCAACATTCACCTGACCACCCCGGCGCTTGGCCTTGCCATGCGCCTGAAGGGGGTGCGAAGGTAGCACTCTCCTCCAACGATCTGCGTAACGTGATCACTCACAAGCGCCGATCAGGAGAGTCGACTGTCAAGCACGATGCGCCCCTCACAGGGCACACTTGTGCTGTGGTCACCATCAACTGCTGTTGCAAGTCAGCAGTCCCACCAAGACAGTCGGTGTTCCAGCGGCTGCAGTGATCGACACCCCTCCGACGTCGCCTCGGGAAGAAAGTGTCAACAATAGAGGAGCCAGAACTAGAGGTTGCTTCATGCAATGTAATCTCCAACTCCTCGTCAGTCCGAAAGACGACTGGCATTTCCTCGTCCAAGAGCCAGCCGAGGAAATCCAAAACAACCGTCTCGTCCTCCTGAGTGTTCGAAGGCACTCGGGGGAGGAAGAAGCTCTTGGAGGAAGCTGGGGGTAGTCAAGCCCTTGTTGATCTTCCTTCCGAAGACGAGGGTGTCCTCCAAAGCACAGCTAGGGTCGATCTTCATCCTCAGGGCGAAGTCAGCCTCCCCGACATAGCTGGGGGTCGTCTAGCCCCTGTGGACCTGCATCTCGAAGATGAAGAAGTCCTTCAAGACATGACTGGGGGTAGTCAGGCCCTTCCGGATACTTCTACCGAAGACGAAGGCGTCCTCCAAAACTTAGCTGGGGGTAGTCTAGCCCCTGCGGATCCGAGTCCCGAAGACGAAGAAGCCCTCAGGAACATAGCTGGGGGTAGCCAAGACGAAGCTCCGGGAACAACAACTCCTCTACATGAGAGTGAGGCCGAAAGCGAAGCCTCAACCGAGCCATCCGATTCCAGCTGTGTCATGACAGTCTACATGACTGGGGGTGACGCCGGTTCGGATGCGCCACCAGCGGACCTCGTCCAGCGCATGGATACCTTGGAGGGAGGACTCAAAACCCTCTCTGCCTCTATGCAAACACTGACTCAAGCAGTGTTTGAGATACGGTCAGCTTTGGCCAGGACACCTTCTACCGGTCCCGACCCAGGGGCCAATGGAGAGTCAAGTGTACCCCCTCTACGGGTATCTTTGGATACGGATCGTCGCGAAGCCCCCCGGACGTCGGAGCCCTCAAATGCTCAACTCCAGGTGGTACCACCTTCCCCGACTCCCAGCTCCACGGAAGACGTGGTTGAGATGATCAGGGACCTGCGCGAGCGCTTCGAGTCCAAGACGAGACAAGAGGAGCGCCAAAAGATGGGCATCCCCCAACCTTATCCCCTCGAATGGAATAAAGTGGTTTATCCTCCCAAATATAAACCACAAACACTGACGCCATACGACGGGAAGGACTCTCCGCGTCGCTATCTGACGTATTTCCAGTCTCAAACGGGACATCTCCCGAAGGAGGATGCGCTACTCACCAGCATATTTGTCGGTGCACTGAAAGGAGTGGCGTACGACTGGTACTGCAGCCTCCCCGACAATTCCATATCTTCTTTCGACGATTTGACGCGCCTTTTCCTCAACCATTTCTACGACGGCGGGAAGGACATGACAATGGCGTCCCTCATAGAGATACGCCATAAGGAGAAGGAAACAGTTCGGGTATTCATCGAACGCTTCCGACAGGCCTGCTTCAGACAGCCCCCGGGCATGCCAGAACATGCGCTCCTCTCCGCCTGCAGCATGAACATGCTGCCTGCAGTCAAACTCTGGCTCAACTCTACTCCTCCTCCCGACTGAAGTTCCTTGATCATCGAAGCCGAGGCCGCAGAAATGAAGGCGGCCAATGCTCGTCTTCTGGGAGTCAGTTTTCCTGCCTTTGAAGACAAGGGGAAGCGGCCTGCAGCCAACAACCCCGGACGAGAGACGAAGGGGAAACATGCATTGACTGTCAATGCCTCAAAAGGTTGCATCAGCACCTACTCAGAAACCTTCACTTGCACCAAGACCAAAGGAGGTTTATTCTTTCAATGATGAAGATACCCTGCAACTCTTTGAGATACTGAAGCAGGGTGACAAGATCAAGTTGCCGGACCCGAAGCGTCCGGACGAGGTTGGAAAAGTGGACAATCCGAGGTACTGTCACTACCATCGGTTTGTCGGACATCCAACCAAGGACTGCTACGTCCTAAAAAATTACATCCAGCGCATGATCAATGCGGATGTTATCTCCGTCGACTACGAAGAGAAGACGGTTTCAGCCAACATGGTGTCGCTCCAGTTCGGCACCTTGCCGCCAACTACAACACAAGATGGTGTCGTCCCCATCCCTAAGGCGACAATGGAGGTGGTTAACTTACCACCTACTCGTGACAACGTGAGTGGACTCATCCCACTCACCACATCTCGGGGAGAGATCTTATGGGTTCACCCTGATCTCGTCTCCGAGGTTACTCAACCGGAGGTACGCTCTGCCTCCAAAACCAAAGGAGGAAGATCAAGTCTTGCCGCATGGTCTCTTCCTCCGCAGAAGAGGCTCTTCCTGTACAAACGCGTTCACAACAGAACGCCCAACCCGACGAAGCTGCCGTCGAGGTGGTGCCTCCTTGCACCATCCCTGCTGCCCAGGAAGAGGGCCCGTCTAAGCCCTCAGCAGCCAATAAGCAGAAGCATGTAGAGGCTCGTTTCGACAGGCCTCTGCGAAAGGAGAATGCTTCGGGGCCAGCCAAGCCCCACAACTTCGACATACTGGCACAACTGGCCAGTACTCCTACCCGCCTTTCTCTGTTTGAGCTCCTTCGTCTTTCCAAAGACACTCGCGAAGCTCTCTGTGAAGCCCTGAAGGATGCTGTGTCCTTCATCAGTCAGGTCAAGCAGCCTGAAGATCTCCCAACTACATGTGCGCACTGTCATTGTGCGGATAAGGTTATCCCCAATATAACCTTCACCCAACAAGACATGCTGCTCAAGCACAACCGACACAACAGGCCGCTGTATTATATAGGGTATATCGGTTCTGTCAAGGTGAAGCGGATTCAGATCGATCCGGGGTCTTCCCTCAGCATCATTCCGAAGACGCTGCTCTCAACACTGGGGATCCTAATGTACCGACTGGCGCCATCCAACACAACAATCAGTGGCTTCAACGCTAGCAAAAGCGAGCCACTGGACAAGATACGACTAATGTGCCATATCGGTAACCTCAGAACTGAGGCGACTTGTTACGTCGTGGACGTCGACGTCAACTACAACCTCCTGTTGGGTCGTCCATGGCTGCACGAGTACATGGTGGTGCCATCCACACTCCACCAATGTATGAAGTACGTGTCCACCAACGACGTCATCCGGACGGAGTTCGCGGACATTGACCCTTTCAAAGGGGTTGAAGCCTACTTCACTGATTCCAACTTGTACAAATCACCTGACGAGGAGGAAGCCAATGATGCTGACGACGAGGCAGAAACGGCAAGCAGAGCCGGATATGGAGCCTGAGATGACTCCCAGCACTCCTTTGAAGATCCGACTCAAAGGCAAACCGCCTCAGAAGTTGCCTCCCATGAACATCAAGCTACTCGGGAAAGCACCAACTGCTCCTGAAGCTCCCTTGAAGATACGACTCAAGGGAAAGCTGCCTCAGACATCGGCTCCCCTCGTGGCAAAACTACAGGGGAAGGCACCCATCACCGAAGGCGCGGTTGAGGCACCTCTAAAGGTGCGTCTTAAGGGCAAGCCGCCGCATTCCAAGCTGCCAGAGAAGGCCCACATAGCCCTCTCAGACCCCGAAATCAAAGCTGTGGTGGACTCTCCCGATCCAATCCCAGTACTCACAGATGAAGAGCTAGGGGAATATATCTCTGCTGATGTAGACGCACCCTCTCTGGACAATGTAATCCCGCGGGATAAAATCTCGTATTTCATCAATAATAGAGTGTCTTTTAATTATTCTAGTCTTCCACATTGGAATGCCATGTATACATTAGATAACGCTCTACGGTCGTTGCAAACACAAATAACGACTGTCCATCATGTAAATCGAGTAGTCCCGTTCCAAGGGGTCTGTTCTGTAGTCCCACCGCGGAGTCGAGACGAAGAATCCATAATTTTCGGCAAAGTTGAGCGTCATCAAGACCTCCCGCCACTCGAGCCAGAACCAGATACCGGCAGAATACAAGTCTGTCGGTACACGGACAAGGCAAAGTACCTCATCCAAAAGATGGATTACGACCTAAAAAGCAACAAAGGCCTGAACTACGGCAAGGGTCGAAGTCTTCCTTTCCGGTTTCCAACACCTAAAGGAAAGCCGCAGGACTACTATAATCGGACTCGATGGGGGATAGGCTATGTCACGCCGCCATCAACTCCAGAGAGTTCGGGGGCAGAAGAAGCAGAACATTCTCATTCGTCTGAAGCATCAACTTGGGATTCCGATACCAGTATCGGCTCAGTCTTCAAGAGAGTGCTGTAAGCCAACATGACATCCGCTCAACCTCAAGAAGATAAAGGCGAAGATCAAGCGCCGGAATTCTTCGAAGAAGAACCCTGGGCGCAACGCTTAGGAGAACAATGGAAGTCTCGTTTTGAGCTACGCGAACCCCCTACCGTAGACGAAGTCGAGCAGATCGACCTTGGGGATGGATCTTCTTCCAAACCCATCTTCATCAGCAAAAGCCTAAAAGGAGAAGACCGGGAGTCTTTAATCCAACTAGCTAAAGAATATATTGATGTCTTCGCCTGGAGCTACGAAGACATGCCAGGACTTGATCCTCAGATCGCGATCCATAGGCTCAACATCTTACCCGATGCCAAGCCTATCAAACAACAACAACGACGCTTTCGTCCGGACATCATGAACGTCATCGATCAGGAGGTGGACAAACTCTTGACCAGCGGCTTCATCCGTGAAGAACAACACCCGGATTTGGTGGCCAATGTTGTCCCTGTCACCAAGAAGAATGGGAAGATTCGAGTCTGCATCGACTTCAGGGATCAACTCCGCTTGCCCGAAGGACGAATTCCCGCTTCCCATCACCGACGTGATGATCGACAACACATGTGGCTTCGAACGCATGTCTTTCATGGACGGGTATTCGGGCTACAACCAGATCAAGATGTTCCCCGATGACGCAAAACATACGTCATTCAGGACTCCAAAGGGCGTTTTCTGCTACACAGTGATGCCCTTCGGCTTGAAGAACGCTGGTGCTACATACCAACGAGCTATGAGTACCATCTTCCGTCAGCATCTTCGTAAGACAGTCGAATGCTATGTTGACGACATCGCAGTCAAAAGCCGTCTCAAAGGAGATCACCTACAAGACCTGAAGACAGTCTTCGATCTCATGCGGGCGCATCAACTCAAGATGAATCCCGCTAAATCCTTCTTAGGGGTTTCTAGCGGAAAGTTCTTGGGCTTCATTATCACGGCGAAATGCATTCATGTCGATCCCGAGAAGACCAAAGCCATCCTCGACATGGGCCCTCCGAAGAACCTCCGAGAACTTCGAGGCCTGCAGGGGCGTCTGGCATACATCCGGAGGTTCATCGCAAACCTTTCCGGAAAATGTCGACCCTTTACTCAGCTTATGAAGAAGGGAGTCTCTTACGTCTGGACAGAGGAATGACAAAAAGCTTTCGATGACATCAAAGCTTACCTGACGAGTCCGCCAGTCCTAGTGGCGCCCGTCGCCGGCAAACCATTCCTCCTCTACGTCCGTGCCATGGATCATTCCCTCGGCGCTCTGCTGGCTCAGAACAGCGATACAGGCTATGAGCAAGCCATCTACTACCTCAGTCGAACACTCATCTTGGCCGAACACCGGTACAACCCCGTTGAAAAGGAGTGCTTGGCGTTGGTATTTGCCATCCAGAAGACTCGCCATTATGTCTCGGGCAAGACGATTCATGTCATCTCCCGAGTCAATCCACTCAGAGTTCTCATGACAAAGCCGGGGTCATTAAACTCCCGGCTAGCTACGTGGGCGATCCTGCTAACACCATACAACATGGTGTTCATCCCGCAAAAAGCCGTCAAGGGTCAAGCTCTGGCCGACTTTTTAGTTGCACACCCCATCTCCGAGTCCTCAAGACTTTATGAAGACATCCCGGATGAGGTCCAAGAATCAAACATCACCGAGGAAAGTCCCGTCTGGCGGATGTTTTTCGATGGCGCTTCAAGAACAGGCCGCAAAGGCCAAATCATCGCAGGAGTGGGGGTAGTCTTGGTCTCCCCCGATCAGCTGGTCATCCAGCGCGCCTACTCCCTTTCGAAGCCGTGCTCCAACAATGTTGCCGAGTACAACACTCTCATCATGGGACTCCAGTTGGCGCAACAGCTGGGAGTGGATCATCTGGTAGCCTACGGCGACTCAAAACTCGTCGTAAACCAGATCAGAGGGCAATACGAGGTTCGCCATGAAGACCTGATCCCGTACCATGGAGTTGCGTTGAACATCATTTCAACCTTCGCCGAGTTCTTCATCGAACATGTACCTCGTTTACAAAATCTGGAGGCTGACGCTCTGGCTGGCCTCGCAGCCTCGTTAGCAGCACCCCTCGGGACTCAACACTACGTCACGGTAGTTGGTCGAGACTTGGTCTGTCCTAAAAACAACCTGTGCTCACAAGTGACCCATGCCATGTCAACAAGTGCTGGTGTTAATGTTCGAGACTGGAGATTTCCGTTCATCGACTTCGCTGTTCACGGAATTCTCCCAGAAGACCCGAAAGAAGCCGTCTCAGTCAGAAGGCGCTCCCTTCGATTCTACTACGATACAGCTACTAAAATGCTGTACCGACGCTCCTACGATGGACTTCTCCTGCGATGTCTGTCCAACGAAGAAGCAGCCGAAGCTCTTCGAGAAGCTCACGATGGGACCTGCGGAGCCCATCAACCTGGTCCTAAGTTGCAGGATCGACTGCGACGCATGGGCTACTACTGGCCAACCATGGCCGCTGACGCTGTTGACTATGCTAAGAAGTGCCATGCGTGCCAGCTTCACGCAGACTTCATTCATACACCGTCAGAACCACTACATCCTACAGTCGCCTCTTGGCCTTTCGAAGCTTGGGGCATGGACATTGTAGGACCGATCATCCCTCCTTCATCGAGGGGACATCGCTTCATCCTAGCCATCACCGACTACTTCTCCAAATGGGCAGAAGCAGTCCCACTGGCGGAAGTGAAGAGCTCTAGGGTGATCAGCTTCATCAAGCACCATGTCATCTACCGTTTCGGGGTACCCCGGAGGATTATCCACGATAACGATCCTCAGTTCATCAGCCATGTTTTCAGCAGATTCTGTGACAAGAATCGCATTCAAAACGTGTCCTCAACCGCCTACAATCCGGCAGCAAACGGATTGGCCGAGGCGTTCAACAAGACCATCGTCAGGCTACTCTAAAAGGTCGTGTCATCCAACAAACGCGACTGGGACGAAAAGCTCGGCGAATGCCTTTGGGCCTACCGCACAACGGTACGGACCTCGACGGGCAACACACCATTCTCCCTGGTCTATGGAAGCGAAGCGGTACTACCTCTCGAGATCCAGATACCCTCACTCCGCGTAGCAATCACAAACCAACTCACAGAAGTGGACAATCAACGTCGTCGTCTGCGGGAACTGGAGGCACTTGACGAAAAGCGTCTCCTAGCTCAACAACGCATCGAACTCTACCAAGCCCGTATATCATAGGCTTTCAACAAGAAGGTCAAGCAAAGGACTTTCCAAGAAGGCGACCTGGTTCTGGCAGTCAGGAGGCCGATGGTGTTGACTCACAAGACACCAGAAAAGTTCGAGCCCAAGTGGGAAGGACCTTTCATCATAGAGACGGTATACTCAAACGGTGCTTACCGCCTTCCCAAACCCAATGGGGACTTGTTCATGATGCCCATCAACGACAAGTTCCTAAAGAAGTACTACTCTTGACATCTTTCAGACATGTACTTCCACAAAATCAGACGCTTCCGGAACCCAGCTGTTCCGTGGCATCCTCCAGTAGAAGGACAACCACGTCCACATCACCTCTGAGTTGTCCCCCTACGCCCTACAAAGCGGAATCTTACACTCCGTAAGACTACGCTACCCATCATGTTTACCACGTCCACATTACCTATGAGTAAACATCCCATGCAGACAATCCCTGCGTTGCCGTACATTGATTGCAGAACTTCCACGTCCACATTACCTCTGAGTAGTTCCGCATATTCCCCAGAGTCATTCCTACCACGTCCATAACACCTATGAGTAGGAAGATTCTATCATTTGAATCCCATATTTGCCACGTCCACATCACCTCTGAGCAAACATGTTGGTTCTCTCAAACTTATTATCTGTACCTGAAAACCAAGGTGCACAAAAGATAATAGGTCCACACAAATCATCAAGTTCATGACAGCAAAAATGAACACATCACAAAATTTTTGTATTTCTTTATTCGAAAGAGTAAAGGATTACACCCTCCAGCAAGAGTTGCAAAAACACTAAAAAGAAGAGACTACAATTCCTAAACATCCCCAGGGTTGGCTGAAATCTCTTCAATCCGGTGCCTCAAGTCTGTCGCTCGAGTTTCCACAGTCATCAGGACACGACGTTCAGCTTCTTGACACATCGCCTCTATGGCCTCTGGAGAAGTGTCATCCTCATGCTTCTCATCCAGCTGCTGCCGTTGCTGAGCCAGAGTAAGAGCCCGGTGGGTGAAAGCTGCTTCCTCCTTCTTGAATGCTACATGTTCAGCCTGGGCACGCTCAGCATCTAATAGGAGTCGGGCCCGCTGGTCCTCAAGATGGCGAATCTGGGCATCAACCTCTGCGATACTAGCATCCAACGCAGTTCGCAACTCTACATTCTCCTGCGTAGACTGAGACAACCGCTCTACTGCAGCTTCAGTCTCAGCCACTTCGCGCTCCCATACACCCACGGTGGCCTGATAAGAGGACTCAATTTCAGCAATCAGCTTCTCCTTTTCCGCGTCTATCAGGGCGGAAAGATCATTCCGCAGGATACGCTGAAACTCGGAAAGCAGTTGATCCAGCTCAGTCACCGAGGCCTCCAGAATCTCGGCCATATGATCATGGCTCTGGTGGAGACGTATCAGGTTGATGTGTAGAATCGCCATGGATTTCGCCATCGCGAAACTCCCATTGGTGTTCATCACTGTCGACACACCCTTCTGCAGCATCTTGTACACTGTCTCAACGATGAATTTAACATACTCATCCGCATCCGCCAACACTTGTGGTGTCATGGCAGGAGTTGGAGGAGTTACCCTGGATGGCGGACCTGAAGAAGATCCGCCGATCTCATTCTGCGAGGTTTGAACATCGACCTCAGCAGACTCTCCCGCACCAGGAACTTGAATTCCGCTACCAGTGCCAGATGCCAAGATTGCAGAAGGAGTTGGGTGAGGCGCCGATATCGTCCCCTAAGTCGAAGAAGCAACAGAGGGCTCTTGCATCAGCAAGCCCTTGCCCTTTCATGGCTCAAAGGGACTATCAGCATCCGGAGCTGCCTCCTCCACCACCGAGGCGTGATCTATAACCCGCGCGGAGCCTTCCTCTGGCAAGCTAACCGGATCAGCTCCCGTTTCCGGGCGGAGCGCGTCTTCTGGGGTCGGGCTCGGCAGACGAGTCTCCTCCTCATCATCGAATCCCTCCACGGGGACCAAATCTGTCGCCACCTCCCGATCTGCAGCCACCTCAGCTTCCATTGTTGAGCCTGGGGTAGGGCTCGACAACGCTACGGCCGACCTCCCCGCATCATGACAAGGAGGGGAATCAACCCTCTCTTCTCTTTTAATCACGTCTGTTGCCCCCGCAACAGACTCACGCATTTCTGGAGGAATGTCTTCCGAAGACGATGAACTCCACCCCACTTCATCATCAGGAAGCCCCGTGTCCACAGGACCCTCAACGTCCGAGGCCCTCACGGCGGCTTGCACTATCCCGGAAGCTGCTACATCCTCAGCCTCCCTCCTAACATAATCTGGAGATGCCGGAGTCTCCACAACAACGACATCATCTGGATTCTCCTTCATGGTAGACATCATAATCGGCGGAATGCGCTCTTCAGATGAGCCCGCCATCACCTTTGGCCTGCTGCCACCAGACTTGGGAGTACGGGGTCTCATTTTGAGTGGTTCCTACAAAAGGAAAGCATAAGTCACACGAAATGTGGATCCTGAATGGGGTTATATGGGACACCCTTACCTCCGTAGATGTCGAGTCCGACGACACAGTCGGTGACGATGCCTTCTTCTGCCTCTTTGACGCAGAAGAGCCAGCCTCAGTATCCGTACGTCGTTTCGGTTGATCAACCGAAGGTTCGGCCTGACCCTCTGGGGATGCGGCAGGGGCACCTCGATGACCCACCTCTGGCGGACGGTACGATCGAACCCTCGCCGATGTGTTCCCGGTCACCGCTAGCGGGGTGCCTACAACAAGACTGGTCTCCCTATCATATCCGGGAGGCATGTCAGCTATAACACAGTAAAATTTGGCGGCTGAGAAAAGAATCGGCGGTCGTGGATTCTGGACGGGCAGTGTAAAGCGAGCTCCGGTACATCCGACATTATAGTAATGCCAAGCTCGTGCACCATCCAGCAAGCTCCCAGCATACCCCAGGGTAATACTGGGATTATCCAACATTAACTGAGCATAGCCGAATTGCCGTGAAAAACGGCTCGGTAAATACGGTTCCAGGTAGCACTGGTTTCTTTTCCGGTACACCAGATGGGACGGCCGGATACTTTGCAACCAGCGGAATCCCCATGGAGGCAGAGTGGTGGCATCTTCACCCGAATCCATCAAGTCTTCACCGGCCTCAAAACCCGAAAAGACAGGACCTACTTTGGTGATCTCCCACCCCTGAAGGCGGGATAAAACCTTCCTGCAAACAGGAACGCCAGAATGCAACCAGCTCCTCTGGTGGAAACGACGAAGGAATGCATCTCCGGCCCTATGGTCTTCTTCCGAACCCGGACTCATTACATTTGGATGGTGTAAAATTAACCACCCCATCAGATAGTGAAATGGCAGTTCGGCACGCGGGAAGTTGTCATTCCTACTGCGATCGTGAACTACGTTTCCTGCAAACTCCCGTAAACCTCGCAGCAGGTTACACACCATCGCGGAGAGTAGAGCCAGGCGCCGGCCGAAAACTAACTTCACTGCTGGCAGGATTAAGTTCCGAGTCACCCTCTCTACGGAGCCTGACCCGCTCGAGAAGACGTAATCCCGAAGCCAAACCATCAGATATGCAGCTAACACTGCTTTCGACGACATCCGATAAGTTAGGTGCCAGAAACAGCTATAGGAGCGTTCATCCGACTCCCGATCCTCATTTTTCTGGGGATTCTTCTCACCCAACCTGCTCATTTCGGAGAGCACTTCGCTACGGGAAAGCGCTGGCGGAGTGGTAAATTGAGTGGGATCTTCCTTGTCTTGCTTGAAGACGTAATCCCTCCAGGCGGTCACATGAGGTTGCGACCCGCTCTTATCCCTCTTCTGCATATAGTAATGATGACTCGCCACTTCCTTGAAGACGGCCATCATTTCTTCAGCTTTGTCCTCCAGGACTTGGAACTCCTCGTTGGTCGGGAAGTATTCCTCATAAGGTTCTGACCCCCAAGGGAGTCTTGACACTTCGTACATTTCATGAAGTGCGAGTCCCAGCTCCCCCACCGGGGTAAAGAAAGTCCTGGTCTGGGTGTTAAACATCTCCAGGAGCGCGAGGAACATATGTCGGTTGATGTCAACACCTGCCTGAGTAGCACGGATCGCGGCAATCAGCCCCATCTCTTGGAGTTCGGTTTGAAACCGTGACAACATCCAGAGTGTCAGCTTGTCCCATTTGGCAACGTAATGACACCAACCCTCTACCCGAAATTCACCTTTCGGGTACGATCGCTCCATCAACAACATACGATTGGCAAAAGTCGAAGCGCCGAAAGCAAATGTATTGAGGGGAACATCACTATAAATGCTCCCAGGACGTAGAGTCCGCCAGGTGAAAGATGGCCCAGACCGCACGACGGCCAAAGTATCCCTTTGATCGGAGGTAGAGTCGATCTTGAGGATACCTGCTACCGCTCCTCCCTGGGATGGGGTTAATTCCCAAGACATCCTCCTCTTGCAAGCAAGACGACAGAAGGCCGTCAAAGGCCATTGACGTTCAAGCTGCTTAACGGTCATATGCACTCCTCTTGCTGTAAAAAACCAATCTTCCTTGACCTTCAACACCTTTGCTTCAATAGAAGTAAGGCGGTCTCCAAACAGAAACTCGGGCTTCAGGAAAGTCACTTTATTAGAAGTGGCAGATTTCAAAACGCCACGCTCCATCATCCGCTTGAGGAACCCATGCGGTTGTTCCCGGATTTGAGTCATTCTTTCGGGAGGCTGATCCAGCATGATAGCAGTTCGAGCAGGATTTATCACCTCCTCAGAGGGCAGCATCCAGAAGCACCTCATTCAGGAGTGGGACAGTCATCGACACTGGTGTTCAAACAAAGAAGGCAAAGATTCAGCGATGTTACAAACAACAAAAGAATCTAAGCCTCGTTCTCATCAAGAGCGCATCAGGCTCATGCACATCTAAAAAGGAGCTTCGGCGCATCATGCGCGTCAGCAGTAAAGCTTCAGCGCATCATCTGGGCTTAAACCCATGCCCGTCAGCAGTAAAGCTTCGGCGCATCTTCAGGGCTTAAACCCATGCGCGTCAGCAATGGAGCCTCGGCGCATCATCAGGGCTTAAACCCATGCGCGTCAGCAATGGAGCTTCGGCGCATCATCAAGACTCAAGGTCCATGCGCGTCGGCGTATGTATGATACAGGAACGGGTTTCCCTTTGCCTCGTCCCTTGCCAGCACCGCCACGAGGAGTCTTGGGAGCCATTTCTTAAAAGGAGAAAGTTAGGGTTTTGTCGAAGAAGAACTCTAAAAGACAAAAGTAAAGAGAGGAATCAGGCTAGAACTCTCTCTTCTCCTCACGCCTATTTATAGGCTCGGTCGCACGCGTGAACCGATGAAGTGTGACCTCAGCCGCCGCTTCGGGTTCTGTGAAGAGATAACTGCAGATAAAACCAAAAAGATTATCATTAATCTTCTTGGTTATCGAGGCGTTATCATTTCTATTTACTGAGAGGAGCATGCGCCCATCACTGATGCGCGGAGTATCCATGCGCCCGAACAGACATGCGCCCCAACCACCATGCTTCTTATTCAAAGTATTCCAAAACTTGACAAAAAAGTTTTGAAAACTTTGAAGGGGGTCTTGTAGAAGCATGGAATTTCACGATCAGAGATCCTATGCGCCAAACACTACATGCGCCAGGAAGTTCAGACAAAAGTAATCGGACACAGCAAAACAGGAATAGAGACATTAAAAGAAGATTTTTATTTTTCATATAAAAGTCTATTATATGTCTTAAAAAAAAAGAAAAAAAAGGGGGCGCTGTACAAAGGAGAACTTCTACAAAAAGAAAAGACCCTAAGTCTACAGCCAGGCGCAGCATCATCATGCGCTCTCGAACAGGCGCATCTCACCATGCGCTCTCAAGCGCATCCTACCATGCGCTCCCAGCCGGGCGCATCCCTTCAGCAGCTCAGTTATGTGCATCCTCAGTTATGTGCATCCCTTCAGCAGCTCAGTTATGTGCCACTCTTCCAGCCAGGCTCACCGCCGTCTAAATGCTTCGACTAATGAAGCATTTATTGAGCAGAACGAGGGTGGCAATCAACCCTCTAGCTGGAGGAAGAGCTCCCCAAACCGAGGAAGAGAAGAGCACCGCAAGCCAACCTGTGGACAGGGGAGGCTTCGAAAGAACCTCCAAAGGCGAAGGAAGACCGTAATCGAAACCGCGGCTAAAGGAACAGCTTTCAACACAACCAGAATGGGCAACACCCATTTTGAAGGAAGAAAGAGCCCCCAAAGCTGCAGCACCGCAATTCCGATCTGCGGCTCTTTCCACATGACGGAGACGAGGCTCGTGCATTCTGATCTTTGGATGCAACAGGCACCTTCTGCCTGCCTCAGAAGCCCTCGAATCCGACTTTTGGATGTAACAGTCACCTTCAAGTGCATCAATGAAGACAAGGCGTCGCATCTTCACCCTCGGGAACATCTCAACAGAATGTGCTCGAGTAAACAAGTTCATTCGGGAGGACGTGAGAGAACGAGAAGCAAACTCTCTCCATGCCACTATTTGGATGGCTCTCCGAATCCCGAGCAATGAATTTGCATTAAATGGATGAACCTGACGCTTCGAATTCAGCAAAGTCAAAAACGGCTATTTAAAGCACTCGAAGAACGTAACAGTCGCACTAAAAGACGTGTCAAGCGGAGCGGATGCGCCGGCCAGACCGCGCATCACACAGACGCGCCCCTCAGCACCAAGCGCTTCACAAGCATGCGCCCCCATGCGCCTAGTGGAACGTCGATCGATGCGCCCACTCGACAGTCCATCACCTGTCAAAGAACATGAAATGCTGAAGTCTGACAGAGTTGGCAGCACGCCTCTCGAGGACTGAACAGTTGACAGCTTTTTCAGAAAACGAAGCGTCGCCAACGTCAGCATCATCATTACTTTCCACCGGCGGTTACAAGCCACGTGGCCGCCCAACCACTTACATGCGCCTCCGTGGCCATGCGCCCAAAGCTCTGCATGCGCCTCAAAAGCCATGCGTCTCAGACTTTCTCTCTGATCCCTAAAGACAGAAGTAAAGTCACTACTGAAGCTCTGCATGCGTCTCAAAAGCCATGCGTCCCAGACTTCTCTCTGATCCCAAAAGACAAAAGTAAAGTCACTACTGAAGTTTCGCATGCGCCTCAAAAGCCATGCGTCCTGAATGGTTCGTGACTCCCAAAGGTTACGAGCCAAAGTCTCCTCATGCGTCCAATCCCAGGCGCACCCTACCAGATCATTCTCCACCAAATCCGAGATCTCCGAGCCATGGGCCGATGACACGTGTCCTTTGACTCGATTCACCCAAGATCTCAACAACAGAAAGTCCCCTTCTCTGCTACGTGCCGGCCCACAACAGCAGTATGAAGAATTCAACCCCTCAATTAGGGCGCATCGTCCATGCGCCTCCATCAGCAATCACCACGTGGCGTCCCCGCGTCCAGGCGCATCCTACATATGCGCGCATGAGCAGCCAGCCTGCAGACTATATAAATAGAGGGATCATTTCCTTCTCCCACACCTACCTACACACACACAGAGACGAACATTCGTAGACAGACAGAGACATCGCACAACCAGAGAGGCAGATACATACACTCAACGTCTTCCTCCTCTCAGCAAGCTCCAGCACCCAGAGCAATCCAAACCTTCAGAGAACCGATAACCGTCGTCAGATCGTCAACGGAGTCAACGCATTACCACTCGCTCCATCGGCACAAGGGACCCAGATAAACAAAGTGTACTCCTAGGACTACGTCTAAGTCCTATATTGTAACACTGTTCCGTTTGTATTAAAATTTGCAATCAAAAGATTTTAATGGCAAACAAGTGTTGATATCATTGTTTGGGAACTGTGATTCCAATACTGACAATTGACTTAGTCTAAAGAAACTGCCTAGCGGCTAGGTGAGATGTCCATGCTGCGGGAGTTAGCATCGGTAGGAATGATTTTCAGGATTAAGTGGATGGATCGATAGGTGGAGTTGGATTCACTATCACAAGACTTGGTTGAAATGCATGTATTTTGGGGACGCCTAGAATATGTGCACGATCCAACTAAGTGATATGTTGAATCAAGTGAGACTTGAGGAATGGAAAAGTGTCGAGGATTTTGAAATTGTATTGAAGGAATGATCGAGGGTAGGACGAGCGTGGCTCGGATTTGGGAAACGCATAGGCGTAGTGTGTGCGAGAGTTCCTAAATGTTGAGTAAAGTGATAAGTCGATAAGTGTACTCAGTTAGTTTCGAGTACGAAAATTTTTCTGAGTGGTGTATGATGTAGTGCCCCGTCCCGCTCAGTCAATCTGCAGAATCAAAATGCCAACAGCGTTCGGACTTAGCCTTGCAACGGCTACTTGGAGACATCGCTCGGTCGAGGCGACCGCTCGCTCAGGTGGGGTAGTTTCGGTGAACTTGCCTCATCTTAGCCTTCACATAATAAATCGCATGTTTTCAACTTGCACAAGTAGGCTTGATAATAAAAGAGACGAATTCACATAGCTAAAGGAAATAATCCCGACGGATCGAATTGAGTTAGAATATGGAAAGGTCCAACGGTCGGCTTAGAGTTGGTGCACGACGTGCTTTGAAAATGACACTCGATCCTTCGTCCCGTGGTTTGGGAGAAGGAAAGTTGGTTTGAGTAGGCGAAGTTATGAACATAGCCTAAGTCTTAGGCGTCGTCCGCATGAGTGCTTCATAAAGCATGTACGGTCCTATTGTCCAAGGCTTGGCATAGCCTTGGCTTGCCCCATGAATTAAGTTGCGTTGCACGACGTATGATATAAGTCTAGGCACCCAAATGACTTGGTCGTTCAGAAGTCGAGCGCATGCGCGGCACGTTTCCGCAATGCGAGGCCTGACGTAGCCTTTGCTCGTCGAGTCGTTGCGCGTCTAAGTCAGGCAAGATATGTTAGGCTATCGGAGTGGTAGCAAGCACGGTCCTACGAGTTCTACGGTTGGATATAACCACATAGTCTTACGGTCTCAAGGCCCGTCATATAAAGCATGACTTGGGCGATAGCGTCGCGTAGATCGGAAGTCAGTTTGAGGCACGTTGCACGGACTTAGTGTTTAGGTCATGAACCACGGTTGATTTAACGAGTTTTTGGGAAGAAAGGACTATCGAATAGGCATTCATGAGTTGAATGAAATGATATGGTAACATGGAAAGAATGTTCGCGACCGTGGGTCGTCGAGGGGTCTCAAATGATAGAAGTCCTGATATTGGTTTTGAAAGAGATGGTAACATTGAAAGAAGGATGACTGTGTGAGACGTCAGTTTGAGTCGAGTCTTGCATGGTCATTGGACAACTTGTCGACAAGGAAAAGTTTCCACGAGCGGCACCCTGGACGCCGAGGGACCGCGTCGTTCCGGAGGGAAACACGGTATAGCCGTAGCTAGACGAATCGTTCGGGTTATTCGGGAACTTTCTTCGGGGCTAGCTACTTGCGATGAAAGGGTCTTCGAATAACAAGGCTATAAGTCCACGATAGCTTGTGGTGTTAGTGACCAATTCATATAGATGGGTCGGCACGAGCGGCAATCCGCGTGTGTGCCTTTGGATTTAGTCTACTTGAATGTGTGTATGGTTGGAACACAAGTGTTTGGGCCTAAGAATGGCTACAACATAGGCGACGTGCTTCGGCACGAGATGTGTCGTCGAGTCTTAAGTTGTCGTCATATAAGTTTGCATAAGTTGGAATTGAGTTGTCTTGAGTTTAAGTCAGGAAATGCCGCAAGGCAAAGTCGGTCGAGTGACACTTAGCCCTCAAGTCTTGATTGGGTCAGTTGGTGATCAAAGTAGCAAAAGGGCCACGAGGCGGCCGCATGGAGTCAAGACTTATACGGGACATAATGTATGGACGTCGCCTTCCAAAGCTTCCGCTGGTTCAAGACTTGTATTGAGAGATGAGAGAGAGCTGAGTGACTTGTAATGTGAGATGAGTGAGCTCGAGAGACTTGTAATCTTGGCCTTGCGCCCCATTGTAACCTTTGTTTCAATATCAATAAAAGAGTGTTTTGCAATGACTTGTGTTTGCTTTCTAAATTTCGCTGCTATTATTCAATCTCTCTGCTTGGGACTTCTGTGTGACGACCCCGTCGCAGCCGCTGAAATCGGCCGTTATGGAACCCGCCTTGCACGAGCGCAATCTAGGCTCGTGCGGCATCACGCCTTAGCGAGGACGATCGCTCCTACGGGAGCAGGGCGTGACAGCCTTGTTGCTAGAAAGATGAAAAGAGCCAGCCGATGTTGAAGCGGACCATTCTCTTTGAAACTGCTGGTGGTGATAAACGTCAGGTCTACTGCTACATCGCAATGGAATGGTCCTTGGTTCTCTTTATTGAACTATATAGGCTTGGTAGTGGGTGCAGATTCTGTATCTTCTGAAGTTGGTAATATAAGGTGTTTCTCTTCAAACTCACCACTATTCGTGCATTCATAGAGTTCTCTTATTTGCACCTGTGTTTTCACTCTTTTTCTTGAATAAGAGGGGACTGCTAGAAAGCCATGAATAACATATATTCTTCCTGCCCAACTTCTTGTACTCTAACCAGTGAGATACTGGTTGTTAAGGCAATGTTGTTGTTAGCTAATTGGGCTGTACTTGTAGCTTAAAGATAAATGCAACATCCTAAAAATAAATGTTCTCATTTCACTCTTAACATTCTCTCTTTCATTCCACAATTCTTAACGACGGTTTGGCTCATAAAGGGGTGTCGTTAGGGTGGATCCTATCGTGTTAAAGATGCGCCTATTAGGTACGTTTACACGTGATGCGTTTTTACCATTGCTTAAATTTACCTTATGTTTTTCCACATGTTTGATCATGTAGGAGGAGAATGGGTGAGTTCAGCCATTTGTCACTGATGTGATTCATGAAATATTTCCAGCTAAATATTTCATTGGCAAGGGGCACCAATTTATTCTTAGTGGTTAGTCTTTATTTCGACCGGATTTTTTCGTATGGTAGGTGGCTAAAGATCATCACAGGGTGGAAAGGGTGCAAGTAATACCCATGTGTTTTGTCTCCCCAATCAATGGTTGAATGGGCTCCCGGTTTTACTACAGTTTTAACCTCATTCAGGTGATGTGGCATTCCTAGAATAAGAATGCAAATTATTAGAAACTAAGAGTTATAGAATTATTATCCTAAATGGAGTGTAGGATTGGCAAAAACATAAGAAACGAGGATGCCACATTCACATCCTTGAACAATACAATTTATGTTTTTGATTCTGAGATATATCACCAATAGCTTGATCCTAGTGGCAAGTTAGTGTATATTTTTGAAGGACCTGCTAGAAGTTAGAGAGAATGTTGATTACTCAATGCTAAAGTTGGTTACTTGTGATACCATTACATCATATGTGTGCTTAGTAGTGGTGGTGGGGTGTGTGTTGTGTGTGTGTGTGTGGGGGGGGGGGGGGGGGGGGGTTGTGTGTGTGGGGGGTGGGGTGGGGGGGGGGGGGGGGGGAGTGGGGAGGGTGGAGGCATTGGTGTTTTAGGCACAATTTGCACTGCACTATATATTTCAAGTTCCAACTTCCTGGACATAAGTAAATGAGCTTTTATCTAGTGGGAAGGAGGCGGTACATTTCTCATAATAATTAGGAGGTTCAAAAGTAGACTGATAGACCAACTGGTTCTGAGGAGTGAGAGGCAATAAACTGCTTGAATTAGGTGGAGACCAAACTGCATATCTATTTAGGAAGCAGAGGATATGGCAGTTGCTGAATGCTTCAAAGGAGATCGCTAGAGGTGAATTGAAGAAAAAGATTTATGTATCCAACCCAAGAAATGTGGTATAGGAGCTTTGTTGTTTCTGATGTAATCTAGATCATTATAATGTTGGGCGGTTGATATTATCTTTTAGTCAGCAAGTTGCTTGTGTTGAAGCTCGAATAAGGCTTGATTAAGAGACTTAGAAACCAGGTTAATATTTTTTTACTATAAACCCATGCAGATATTGTCAAATGCAAAATGTGGGTGGGATTTGTTAACACAGATCTTGAACAAGAGTTAACCCCTTAAACAAATCTGCAAACCTCCCTTCCAAAGGAAAAAAGAGGCTCCGCCACTCTATAGACACCACAAGTGCATGAGGGCTCCAAGATAATAGAGTTGAGCTTTTTGACAACCTTTACTAATCCGGTCTAGTTAAGTAGATTTGCTAACCTCGTGCCAGACCGTTCCTAGGGGTTATGCTTAGTAAACTACTGAAAAAATTGTAGAGCTTTTTTTTTCCTGCATTATGGTAGCCGCTACCTAAATCAACCCCAGGCATCAACTAGTGTTCAGAATAATGAACACCATTATATGTCTCCCCTCTCTCTCTCTCTCTCTCTCTCTCTATATATATATATATATATATATATATATATATATATATATATATATATATATCAATGTTGTAAAAATTGCTAGGCGGACTCGGTGCGGCGGAGGTCCGCCTAGGCAGCCGCCTAGAATTTTTTTTTTTGAAAATTTTGAAATTTGAAATTTCAATGTTCTAAAATCCAAATACTATCTTAAAACCCAAACAAATATCCAAAATACAACTAAGAATAAACAAAATAAAAAAAAAAATCAAAAATTCAAAAAACCCACCGCCTAGGGGTGCCTAGGGCCCGCCTAGCCACCTAGCCCACCGCCTAGGGGGTTTTCGGTGCGGTGGGGCGGACGCCTAGGCCGATTTTTAGAACACTTATATATATATATATATATATATATATATATATATATATATATATATGTATTCTTTTTATGCTGTACACAACTTAATATTTGTATGAACATACACTGCAATCTTATGTCTCCCTGTGAAATAATAACTAGAGATTCCGATCCCTCCAAGCGAACTAGTTTAATTTTAACCTGCTTATCGCAATCATGGTCTGCTAGATTTTATAGTATGGTAGGACCTGGGGCCATCCTCTTTAAATTTCAACATGGTCCAATTACTTCAAATTGTGGTGGTCCAGAATGCCATTCACTTATCACAACTATCCCCATCTCCGTATGTGCTTTCCCCAAAGAAAACATTGATGGGGGTGGAGCCCTTGATAGGTTCTAGTTATAGAAGGGAGGTTGGCTGGATGTATAAGAGGAAATTTCCAAAGCACATAGAGAATGGTGGAGAGCAACAGTTATGGTATAATACCCCAATATGAATTTATGAGAATCTAACGATAAAAAAGGGTATAGAGTCCATGGTTGCCATTAAATTCTCACCTTCTTGACCCTTTTTCAGAAGTTAGTTACACCAACGGACCTTTTGGGAAGGCTGATGGAGAGGTTTTTAATGACATGGGGATGGTTTCCAATCTAGTCTATGCTGATTAGGAGGCCACCATATGTACTCAATTATACACAGTATCTATTCGTAGGCTTTGCTTACTTAAGTTTGCTTATTACTGATGTGGAAGGCACTGCTTTGTTAGCTCAGTTTTGCTTGTAAACCTAATGGTGGATTGACCACTGAGAGTTGATGAAAGTTCTAAGAGGTTTCGTTAGTTATATACTTTATATTTTGTTTGTTAATTAGACGAGGTTGCAATTCTGCCGATAATCCTAAGCAGAAATGATACCTGTGATAGTTGGTGATTGGATGTTACTTATATTTCCAAACTGAGTTCGAGTAAACTTCACTGCTCAGTTATGCATTATGTTTGAAATATATATATATATATATATATATATATATATATATATATATATATGGGATACATAGAATTGATATATTTAAAGCTAACTTACAGAAATCTGGAATGTCTTAATAATCCGATACGTATCTATCCTGACTAAGATTGATGAATGTTGCGAGCCAATTTTGGGGCCATAAAAGGGGCCTGATAGCATAGAATTGATCACCCATCTGTCGTGAACTCATCACTTTGTTTGACCGATAACGAGGTTTACCAAAAGTTATTAAATAACAGACTGATGCATATAACCTTATCTTCCAAGTGCCTTTGAGTTGTTCAGATGTAGTAGCATGTTACTGTCACATGTGCCTTGTTCACAGTTCTCACTAGACAAATGTATGTGGGCTTAATAATGGCATGTTAGAGTCATATTGGCTTGAGATTATGATGTTTGCCACCAAATAGGGGTATGACTTGGTCCTCTACTCATTGGTTAATCACTTGAGGAGACATACCAAAGTGAACACAGTTGTTGTCTGCATTATAGTTGTTGTTGGTATGATCTTTAAAGATTTGGGTTCCTTCTTCTCAACCAGTCTCAATCTTTTTGAAGTTGAGACCATTGGTGACAGCCACCTGGATAATCATGATAAAGAATTAGGCGCTAAGTACGGAGGCTTTTTAGTTCTTTCATAACCTGGGGTCCCAAAGTATGCATTTAACATTTTCATCTTTGGGGTCCAATGATATCTATATGTGATAGCTAATTATTAATTTCAGTGTACTAATTGTTTGCTCTTAAGTTCCTTTTGTGTTCCACACAAATAAGTCCGAACATAACAGAGTCCTGTCTGTGGCTATAAGAACAACTTTTGACTCATTGGGCTTATCGACATTTACACACAATGCATCTCAAGCTTGTGGCTTATCAAGCTTGGTGGCTCCATTTAAATTTCAGTACTATAGTTAAAACTCGTATGTTGAGGATGAATTGGATGATCTTAGCAATTTCTAACATGTGGATAGGAAGTAAAACAATCACCACATTGCCTATCTAGAACTATTTCTTAAATCTCCTGGAGATCAAAGTCTAGTGCTGATTTTTAGTTGCTAATTTCAAGTAAAATTAGAGAGCATTATGATGTTGATGAGGTGGAAAGCTATCACTCTATGAGCAAATATTTTTTTTCTTGGGGTTTCACAATAAGATGGAAATTCAAAGGAAAATTTGTCCATTCTGAGAGTACACATGTAGCAAATATTTTTCTGAAAGGAAGCATATGGAGCACTGGAGCTTTAGTATAATTATCGGTTATCAGATGTTCAAAGATCATGACATATGAACTGGAACTCTATTTCTACAACTATCAGTTATCAGTATCGGAGAAGCTTAACACACATGGCTGCTGTAAGATTCCTTTCTTGAGTAAAAGTCTGTTTTATATCTATACATCTCGCGTCTTAGTCTTTCCCATATTTCTACTTTAACTGGGTGATGAAACGGAACATATGGCTCTCCCTGGTCCAAGTACTGATAAATTACCCACTGAAACAAATTGTGCAATTTCCTGGGGGACACATGGCCCCAAACATCACTATTAAAGTTTTAGTTTGAATGACAGCAGTACTTGGAAATTCAAGAGAGAAAATAAATAAATAAAGGTAATAAATAAAAACTTGAAACATTAAAAGATAAATTGGTAAAAAACTATAGCTAACGTGAAGGGGAAAGAGGCTCGAGATCTAAGTGTGTTCCGATTATGTATTTCTGTTTTTTATATGCGACATAAGTTACAACGACAACAAAGCCTTGACCCCAATTTCTTGGGGCTGGCTACGTGAATTCTTATTTTTATATTCATGAAGCTTTCTGAATGCATGTCCTTTTTTTTTCCCCCGCAATGTGAGTCTAAGTTCTCTTATTCAATGTTATTTAGAACCTCACTCAATTATCTGAAGTTTAAACACCTTACTATTATCTACATATTTATACTATTTTAGGTATCCAGGAAGGAGCATTACAGAAAATCTTGAATTTATTTGTCATTGGAGTTCTGAGCTAGGCTGCAGACTTGGAGATACTAGATGGCTCTTGCTGGAAGAAGCCAATGGTCCCAAACATCCAATTGAATGATGCTTCTTCAACATAGGTACTGCATTCTCCAGACTGCAACATGTATGTAGCTTTACTAGCTGTTTACAGCCAGCAACCATAATTGATGGTAGTTAGTAACATGCCGATACAAACCTCTTGAATAGCCTCCTGGTCCTCAAGTAAGCACGTCTTCAGAATATTGTCAGGGTTTTGTGCTCTAATTCATCAATTTTTTTCGGTCCATTAGTGGTCCTTGTTCTTTCTGAACTAGTTTCTTGAACTTTGTAGAGTTAATTATAAATATAAACTTAGGAGAGCATGAAAAGAAGATGATTGTCAAGTAATATATGGACGTGTGTGTCGAATCAGTGTCAGTTTTAGTTGATGGGAGGGTAGTAAAGTCCCATCGTGTCTTACTTGGCAAATACATTAAAGGGGATCCAAGGTGTCTGGCTTAAGATAATGGTGCTATCATATTTGGGCACAACTAAGAGTGGATATGTTATCCGCTAAACAGACTTGAGGTGTTTTAGTAAGGCCATGATATTCGGTACTGAAATTGTTAGAAAAGATGTTCAAACTGGTAGGGATCACATTATAAGTTAAAGCAGCTTTTGAAATCAAACTCTCTACCTCTCTTCATGTCTGCTTTCAGAATCAGCCACTAAAACAAACAGGTTTTTGCCTTGCAAATAAGAAAGCGAGGTAGTTTTCCGTAAGCTACACCAAACTCAACCTGACTCGGCTCGTGAGCCCAATAAATGATGCAGTTCTGTCTGAACCAATCGAGTCGTGGACCATTGAAAGCACCTGTTTGCCTTACCCCTCTTTAAAGTCTGGTCAAGAAATAGGGACTCCAAGGGATATGCCACCACCCAACACCACCCAGCAGTGGTAAGTTTTTATTGCCCCCTCCCAATTTTGAGCACATCCTATAGATTTTGGAATGACACTTACTAAAACTTATACTAAAATATATGGAACTAATGCTCTTGGTATAGGATCCTGTCATGGACTTCCCATATTAAGGTACATATGGGGGGTTGTACTTGAATTATCAGAGACATATTGATAGATAGCTTCAGACTAGGGACACCAGAAGTGAATATAGCCCCACCAAGACTCTGCCAAAAGAAAAAAAAAAAAAAAAAAGGAAAGAGGGAAGAAGTTGGGAAAACTATGTTGTGGGAATACAATGCAAAGTGAAAGAAATCAAGATTCAAGAATTGTTGTTTGGACCACCTGGGATGGTGCCAAAGACGAGCAGCTTAAGAAGGGCAAGCAGAGGACTATGCCCTACCAAGTTCATGGGCTCTCACTATCCCCCAACTGTGCATGGGGCCTTCCAATTGGTACCAAAGTAGAGTTAGCCACAAAGTCAGTTTGGCACATTTTGTGAACTGTTGGTGAGATGCAGCAGTGACCATGTGAAAGCTGGTGACTGGTGCATCTCTCACTTACGTTAGGTTGGTGTTATTAAGTTGGGCTTCTTGTGAGATGGTAGGGCATCTACACATGTACTGTGACATTTATGTTTTCCAACCCACTGCTAGGGTTTTTGTTTGTAGGGTAATTGTACGAATACGGTGTGACCTCTCGTTCGTGATGTATCGTGTCGGTTTTTGCCAATAAAAGGAGGGGACTGTGTATCATAAACTGGAGTTAATGTGCAGAACAGTAGTGTGAAATATAGCTTACTTTTACCTTGCGATGTCGATACTTGTTTATACTGATCCCTGAGGAAGAAACTTCGTTGTTAATTTATCCATCGCCTGTAATAAATCAAACCCTTGATTAAATGTAGTTGACTGTGTTTGCTGATATTAAAGGAGGGGTAATAACTTCTACAAAATTCAAACGGAGATACAAATTGCCAAAACTAATGGCGTTATACGCACAAAGAGACTGCCAAATCTAATTATACCATAGCAACTAGACCGCCAAATTAGTGACGAGATAGCTGCAAAACTGTCAAACCTAATGGCAGGATAGCAACAATACCGCCATGAGTATGGACGGTTGAGTGTTTTTATTCTTTTTATTTAACAATGGTCAACAACGGTCAATTGTTAACGTTATAGTGAAAACGTTACAAGTTTTTCAACCTATTTAAGAACCCTTTCTCTTGTTTGTGTGTCTCCGTCTTTATTTTACTTGTCTATGTTTACTCCAATCCCGTCCCTCTTATTTATAGAAAAAATTGGTCAAAAAGGAATTAAATGCAACCAACCGGCTGCAACAGCTAGTCAAAAAAAATAAAAATTAAATAAATACAATGATACTGTCAATACTAACGGCGGTCTGGTGTCCATATCGTCAAAGCTAATGGCAGTCTGGTGCCGATCTCGCCAGAAGGATTGGCGGTCTTGGGTGCGACTCATCTCGCAAAAACCTATTTGCGAGATGTATCTGATTTAGATTGTATTTACTGTATTTGGACGCGAAGAAAGAAGGTAAGATGATGGTTTAAAGATAAGTTGTGATTTTTTTTTTTTTTTTTTGAAATGTCCGACGCATCGTACGGGACTTTGTGTATGCTGCGTTGCATGTCATTTGGATCCAGTGTTCTCAATTTTCACACGCACACACCCACCTTCCCTGAAGTCGATTCTGAGACCGTCTGTCTAGACAAGAAAGTTATAACTCTCCTCGTTGATTACAAGGGTCAGCTGAGTTCAGTATAATGTGGACGTGAGAGCTGAGCCCACTTATTTAGAAATGTCAAATTAAAATATACGTGACATAGAGAGACAAAACAGCGGTTACAAGGAAGGGGATGTTCTTCCAATTAATATTATAAGGAAGGATATATCTACAAACCCTAAATATAAAAAGGAGAGGAGAGGCCAATCATATTATGGCCCCCTCCCTCCACCTCTTTGTTTGTGTACTGATAACACAACCATGTGAAAAGAAAAGAAGAACAGAACCCCCACACAGTCTCTCTCTCTCTGTGCCAATCAGAAAAAAAGGAAAAAGATTAATAATATCTGCATCTTTGGGTGACTTTACTGCCATATAGGAAGGAAGATGCTTTCACTCACGATTGTTTGTGGTCCTCCTATAGATTAGAGAGAGAGAGAGAGAGAGAGAGATCTCTCCTTCCCGACAGCGCTATCATCCCTTGGCCATGCCCCCCAGAGCCTTGAGGCAGGCAGGCCTATCCTTAATTGACATTGGTATGGGTGTTGCATGCAAGAATCAACCCTTTTATTGTGTGCCTATGCTACATCTCTGTTTGACCCTACGGTGGCCGACTTTAGATTTTGAGATCAGAGACGAATTTTAAAAATATGATGTCCTTGGAGGTTAATTTTCATATAATTTATTATTTTATCGACGGTGAACAAGAAATAAAACAGTAAAAATAATATAATTACCTCCAAAATATACATACATATCGACATAGGAGATTGACAACGACGAAAGGATAGAGGAGATTTAGTGCATCAGGCTGTTAGAGCGACGGAAGGGGAAGATAATTTTGACAGTAACTACACCATTTTTTTTTTCTTTCCCTTTAGGGTGTGTTTGGTAGGAAGGATAGAAAAGTGGAAGGAATGAAAATCAGAAAGATTTATTTTCCATCCATACGGAAAGAAAAGACTATTTCCTTCTTTGTGTTTGGTAGGATGGAAGAAAAATGGAAGGAATGATTATTTTCTTTGTTTGGTATGCAAAGAAAAGTGGAAGGAAGGAAAAATAAAAATATAGACTTTACCAATTACATCCTCAACTAACAACATTTATTTACCATTTGACTTTATTGAACTACTTTAAAATAATATAATTTCTATAGGGTATAATTGTAAATTAAGATAGGTATGCACTTTTTTTTCCCACTTTTGGGATGATTGATTTTCTTAGGGTGTGTTTGGTAGGAGGGAAAAGTGGGAGGAAAGAAACATTTCTCTTGTTTGATATGAGAAGAAAAGTGGATGGAAGGAAAAGTGGATTGGTTTTCCCTCATAACCTAAGAAAATCAATCATCCCAAAAGTGGAAGGAAAAGTGCATACCTACCAAACACACAGCCTTAGGTTATGAGGGAAAACCAATCCCTCAACTTTTCCTTCGATCCACTTTTCTCCTCATACCAAACAAGAGAAATTGTTTCTTTCCTCCCACTTTTTCTCATATATTTTCTTTCCTCCCACTTTTTCCTCCTACCAAACACACCCTTAGTCTGACTAACATACTTGTCTCTTGGTATTCTAGTTATGACGTTTACATATCCTATAACAAAACTCTTTTTATCCGGACTAAGCTGCTGGATTTTTATTTATAATTGATTTTGGTTTTTTTTTACATACATTAAATGGTATAAAAAATTGGTGTCCTCTAAAATTTTGGGCTTGAGGAAGCCGCCTCATGGCCTCATATCAAGTATGTGACCATATATGAACTCCTTTTTCCTTGTAGGGGTGAACATTATTCGGTTTTGGACCGAGTTCCGAATCGAACTGAAAAAGTGATTCGACTCGGTTTGAAAAAAATAATCAGGTTGATTTTGGTTTTGGAAATAATGAAAATTCTTATTCGATTTCGGTCAAAAATCGAAATCAAATAAAACTTATACAATTATTAAATACCCTCAATTTTATAATTAAAAATGTGTATATTTCTGTATATATTTTAAAAAAATAATTATATTTATGTTTTTTAAATTTGATAATTTAACAAGTAGTCCAACTTTGAACATAACTTTGAAATACAACAAATATATGTAAACTTTTTATATAATTTAACCACAATTTCAACTTTGGGTTCGGTCCATTAAAGGTCTATGTTTGTAGAGAACCTTTAGATCCCTTTATATACCATAGAAATTCCATCCTATGTAGGCTTAAAATTCAATCTTATGTAGGATTATATATTAGAAATCCAATTATATGTAGAGATACTATATTAGAAATCCAATCCTATGTAGGATAACAATATATATGGTCAAATTCAATCTTATATAGGATTACCATATATGATCTAAAAAGGTTATGGACCCATTTTTTAAAACTTTCCTTCAATTATTAGTATAATAGATGCCTGAAAAGTAGTCTCATCCCTCTCGTGTACTAAGTATGGCTGTAAGACGATTTTTGTTTTGGGACTCTATATCCTACATTCTAGGCAATTAAGTATGAAGGGAAATTTGGGCAACACACATTGATAGATGCAATCACATGTTAGGGGCAACACACTTAAATTAGAAAAAATATTACGGAACAACGCACAATTTGTTAAGGATAATACATCATTTTAAATATTTTCTCTCTCTCACACGACTTTTATCTTTCTCTTGCTACCACTTCAATAAATATTGGTAGATCGAACACTCTTGTAAGAGTTTGAAAGCTTTAGAAATCATGACAATCGGGTTAAAAACGACAAAAGATTATCAAAATTCTGGCCTTAACACTACAATAACATTATTTGTAGTTTCAAACCCCATTATAGGAGTTTGAAAGCTTTAAAAATCATGACAACCGAATTGAAAATGACGAAGAACTGTAAAGATTCTGACGGTCCTACAGTTAGGACTGTTTGCAAAAACAATTTTTTTGATACAAACTAAGAAAAAAAAGTACAAGAGTACAATGAATTATAGGAAAGTACAACTATAGGAATGTGATCAGAAGACGATCACTTTATCCCTAGGACTGTGCGATGTCGGAAAAGATGAGCTCTTGAACGTGCTGCAGCAACTTTGTCCAAAGATTATGGCCATTAGTGATGCTTGGAAAGTGATTTTGAACTCTATTTATAGAGTTTCGAGATAACTGTTAAGTAGTTATCCTGATGGCACGCAGGCTGATTCTGTACTGGTTGGTGCGCAATCACCCAGTCGCGCTGTCACGTCCCAGAACCAGAATACTGGAGAGCGGGGGCATACATAGCCAGCTACGCATAATGAAATGAAATCCATCTCACTATACGGTCACGGCTGTCTAAATATATGAGGGTTTAACTACAATCCATCAGTCTCCTATGGTCATGAACAAGCCTAGTGTCTCAATCGCAAGCAAGTAAGTATTACAAGATGTAAGATCACCAAATACACAATAATAAGGCGTCCCAAACATTACGTATTCAGTTGATCATGAAGCTAGTCGTTACAAAATGTCAAGACTAGCAAGAGTTTCAGTTATACATGATCAATCCTAGGAATTGTCAATCATGTTACAGCCCGTAGGCAGACAGTAAATAAAGGTGCAACCGAGCTAACACGTGCTCGTCGGCTAAACGTCTCAAAAGAATAATTTATAATGAAGTGGGAGAACAAAAGAAACTCACTCGTTGCCAGGATTACGTCTGGTGGTCACCATCTGGCTGGAAGGTAGGTAGAACCTCTGGAGCTGCTCCGATATCTGGCCACACAAAACCAGCTGGGTCAGACCCCAGAAAGAGCAAGTGCCACAAAGAAGGCTTCACTTAGGAACTAAAACCAGCATATCACAATAGAATATTAAAGATAATAATAAAGAACTAATAATAATAGAGAGAACAACAGTAAACTGAGTACGAGGAAACCATTCAAGTGGCCAGGTCACAACCCTTAAACCAAACAAGGACCGGGGTTGTAACCCTTCACCTGAATAGAAACTCGTCTTAAATACTATTGGTATAGTATAGACAATAAACGAAGAGAGGACACAAAAATGTTCCGGGAGCCAGGTTACAACCCTTAAACCAAACAAGGACCGGGGTTGTAACCCTTCGCCTGAACAGAACTGGACCCCTGATCTTTATTGCTAAGGCCAGTATAAATAATCATGGTATTAAGGTAAGGTAAAATATGGCGAACATGGCATGGGGTTGCAATAAGACAATAAACGAAGAGAGGACACAGAACTGCTCCGGGAGCCAGATTACAACCCTTAAACCAAACACGGACCGGGGTTGTAACCCTTCGCCTGAACAGAACTGGACCCCTGATCTTTATTGTTAAGGCAAGCATCAATAATCATGTCATGTCACCATCTTGCACAAGATCATGATAAGACTCTGCTGGAATAAACTCCATTCAATCAATCACGGCCGACAAGAGTACGGCTTGATACTTTTAACTAATTAGGGTTATCACAGGCCTAGTTACTAGCAAGATGCAATGAGATTATCCCAACAGCCACAAGCCCTGCAGACCATCCGGTTATCCAGGTCGAATGTCCGTTTATGAAGAATGCAACACGTGACTGTGTGCTGGAAATGAGCCGTACTCGTCGGTAGGCTACAAGTCCACTTAATGCGCCCAGATAACGGGATTGCCTGTAGCTGGAAATCTCTTCATGTGTACTGAATTATTCTAGTTTATTAGCCTTAGTCAATTACTGTAGGTATCTCTGACCGTGGTACTCAGGGATCCCTATCCTTGACATGATGCAAGACAGTACTGATTTATTTATACAAACACAATCGTCCACGGTGTCCAGGTCAATCATTCTTGTCAGGTCATGTCATGTCATGTTAGCCGTCGCAACAACAATTCGAGATAATCATGTCAGGTATACTTATCATACCATGTCATGTTCAATTATTATTTTCAAACATATTAAATAAATTCGTGATTATCAAGTTTATGACAAAAGGCGTAAGGATATAAAATGGGCGTAAAAATATAAAAAGGGGTAAGGTGTACGCCATAGGAACTCCAGTCTCTACGTGCGTACTACTACGCTAGACCAAGGGGCCTTTGTAGTGCCCGTCCCTACATCGTGCCCCGTTTCCGTCCACGGGGTGCGCAAAAGGAACACTGTTGCTATCGATTCGGTCGGGACCGATAGGTCGAAATCGGCCGAGTCGATCGAGCGGGAACGGTTGAATTAAGATCCATTCCACGTTATGGAATGGCTTCTTCGGAACCAAGTCCCATATTCATCGGGTTGCGCCTCGAGGATTGGCTCTGCGGCTGAGTCGGGAGAGACCTTTCGTTGCTCTGGTTTTCATGCCGCACTTGAATTGGCTTTGGCTTTGGTTTTCGTGAATGCATTTTTCGTGAATGTTTTCGATTGGTTTTCGTGACGTGTTTTCGAGCTTCGCATTCATATCGAATATCCTTGAATTATACAGTGTTCTAATCAGTTGCTTATGCGATTGCAGGTGATCGCATAGGCGACGTCAGCGCAGCCAACCGGTCGCTCGCTTGAAGCAATCCTAAGGCGAGTGGCTGACCTCCTTCACCTTGTCCCTCTACTTCAAAAACTCAATATGTGAAGTAAAATGAATGCTTGTCATAATAGTGTAAAATCAAAGAAATCGTAGCACGATTCTTCACGAAACACTTGTTATCAACTGCTGGTATTGGAAATAGAAAATATGTTCCTTATGCAAATCCACTTAGCCTACGCAAAGCAATGAATGAATCGATTAACGTTTATCGTAACGATACGGCTAAGTAAGCAAAACGGTCATTGGACAACTTGTCGACAAGGTGTAGTTTCCTCGAACGGTTACCTAGGCCAAGGGACCGATTCGGCCCGGGAGGAACGTGTTTATAGCAAGCGCCAGCCCTTCATCGGCGCGAGTTAGGCGGGAACTTTCGCACAGGGCTCGCTACCCGACGCGAAAGGGTCGCCGTCTAACCCAGCTATAGTCCGCGATGGCTTGACATTGCCAGTGGCCTTCACACCCCTTCTTCACTGCTTAACAAGTCCACGGGACACGGGATGAATGTGATAGTTGCTTAATGTTACACAATTTTATATGCTTGCCTCAAAACATGTTAACATGCAAATCGAGCAGGATGGTTAGAAAGATCATTGAAATAGCTAGCTAACATGTTTACGAAACTTCTTGAATCAAATGCAGAGCTTGGATTTAATTAGCCATTCGCCACTGCATGTGTTTTGTGCTGATCCTCGCTCTTTGCAGGTCCCGCAAACCAGGAACGTGCCAACTAGCTCGGCGACCTTAGTCTAAAAGTCTTCCTTGGCCTTGGCTAGTGTGAATCCTCCTCTTCGTGACTTTTGAAGCTTCGGCCGTGCGTCGAAGACTTTCTCTGCGACTCCCCTTTTGAAGGCTCTCAACAGTCCAAAAAAGATGACTCAGCGTCCCTCCCATCCAGATCACTGGAGTACTTTGTGTATATTGAGGGACGTGTGCATTGTATGGAACGGCTATCTCATCGGCACTCTTTTGTAATCGAGTCATGTTGTAGCCCGTGCGGCAATGAGTCTTGTGTCGGAGTCTGTAAAAGATGTTCATTATCAATAAAGATCAAGTTTCCTTTACTTATTGTGTGAATCAATTTGTCTGCGTACTCTCTTGGATCTCGTGTCTCGGATCACCTTATGACTATGTCTTGTGCGAGCGCAAATTAGGTTCGCACGGCATCACGCCCGGGGGACGACTATCGATTCGACGGAATCGGGGCGTGACAGCCTTCAAGCGTAAAGTGGCTTACGCTAGCAAGAGCAAGGTAAGATAGCTCTACGCGAGCAAGGGTACATGTGGGTGGGGTTTTACGCTAGCCGGGCTTTACGCTCGTAAGATTTTACGCACGCCAACTCTCGAGCAAAACTCTACGCGAGTGAGTTCTACGCGAGGAAACACTCGGGCAACTTTACGCTCGCGAGAGTCTGCTCGAGCCAGGTTTTTATGCGAGCACGATTTTACGCGAGCGGCAAGGCCCCGAGCGTAAAATTCGTGGGAACTCAGCGTAAAACAGAGTACGCTGGCACGCAATGCATGGGCGTAAAAAGGAATACTACGCGGGCACGTGAAAACGTGTGCGTAAAAGGCTGATATAACACGCTGACACGTAAAACGTGGACGTAAGGACTAAACACTACGCTAACACGTTAGAACTTGTGCGTAAAACTTCATCTTCTCCCCATGGCCAAAGCAAGCAGGCGTAAAAAGCTCAAGAGCTCAGGAAACCCCCATCTCGGCCAAGACCCAATGAAACCCAACCATTCAAGAGCCAAACTTATGTGAAATCAAAATCCCTACTACATGGAACTCTCCATTTCGGAAACAACCAAGTTTCGGAAGATCAAACCATGAAGATCAAAAATACTAAAGCTTAGATCTACATGAAATGAGCCATGGAATTCGAAATTGCTAAATACTAAAGTGACTTAGAATGTTGTGAGGAAGAGAATGGAACAATAAAAATTGGGTTCCTCCATGAAGCAAGATGCACTTGCCTACGGTGGGGGTTCGGTGAGGAAGAAAAAGGAAGAGCAGTAATGAGAAAATTGAATGAAGAGAGAGAAATGGTTGGGGTTTCATAAATAGAGATGGTGGTGGTAGGTAGGGGTTCTCCACTTGGTTCATGATGAACCAAATAAGCAAACCCAAGCCTAGTCGAACCAATCCCAAGGTGAACCAAGCAATGAAAATGTCAAATAAACCAAGCAGGAGACATGCAATACGAGTCAAAACACGTACACGTATACCAAGATACGTAATAAGAACCACATGCATTACACGCGCGAACGGTTGGCTTAACTGCATATGACCCGTGACATTCTGTGAGAGAAGTGCGCTTGGTCGTGGGCAGTGTTGCGTGTGCATTCTTCGAGATTAGTGGCATGCGCGCCACGTCATCTAACTGCTTCTGGATGATGATTAACTGATTGGCGCCAGTACATGAGTGGCGCGATCCATTGATTGGCGCCAACTGTTGATTGGCACCAACTGTGAAGAGCTTAATCACTTTGTGCCAGTTTTGAATGTCGCGGAGAAACAAACAACCGTCATTATGATGAGTCTGACAAAATCTCCTTGAGCGCTGCGTGCTCGAAATTCGAAGGAATTTTCATCGAGTATCGTGTTGTCAGTCATCATGACTGACAACCCAACCTTTTGAGGAAGACTGCTACGTGGCAATACGCGCGATCTGATGGTGGCACGAATTGACGATAGGCACCATTGGGCACGGGGTGCCATCTGATGAATGAGTTCCAGCGCCATCTGTGAATGACACTAGGGGTGAGCAAATACCGACGGCTTCCGAAAAATCGATCGAATATCGATTAAAAATATTCCGAAAAATCGAACCAAAATTATGTACAGATATCGAATTACTGAACCGATTAAAATATGGTATAATGGTAGTGGAGTGTAATACCAAACCGAAAATACCGAACCGATTATATATTATATATATATATATATATATATATAATATATATATATATATATAATATATATATTTAACCGAAAATACCGAACCGAAAATACCGAACCGATTATATATATATATATATATATATATATATATATATTAATTATATATATATATATATTCCCTTAAAATGTTGTTCGTGATTAATTTTATGTTACTCTTTTTCATTTTTATCTTTGTTTTAGTTGAGAATCAGTTTGTTAGAACTTAAAATGGATTTTGGTGGACTTGAAGTTATGTTAAGAACACTAAGAATTGAGTTTTTCATCTTTTGAGCTTATATTTGTGTGTTTTCATATAATTTGAAGTGAATTTTGGTGTACTTAAACTTATACTAAGGATTAAACTTAGTGATCGTGTTTGATCTTTTAAGCTATTTTTAGGTGTTTGCGACTTGTTACATACTATTCTAATAAATTTGATTAATTGCTTGCTTGGTAGAGGCTTGACTTTGAAATTTAATGCTTCCAAAAAAAAATATTTTTCTAGGTTAAGTGTTTCATATTAAGTGTGTTGATTGATCAAATGGTAAATGGTAGAATACCGGTACCGAACAAAATCGATCGATTACCGATTTAACCGAAACCGAAAAAACTGATTCTAAATGGTACAATATTGGTATTGATTTTTTAAATACCGATTAAAAAAATATCAAAAAATCCAACAAAATATCGACCGATTATACCGACGCTCACCCCTAAATGGCACTATGCACTATGTTGCTATTTTTAAGCTTCTACAAGACCCCCTTCAAAGTTTTCAAATTTCAAAATTTTCAAAATTTGAAATACTTTGATTAAGAAGCGTTCTCGCGCGATTAGCGCATCCAGAATATCAACAGACCCGTATTTCGTACGCGATTCGCGCGGTTGTTATGCGTGAGCTTAGGCTATAAATAGCCCTTTGAGAGGAGAGAGAGAGAGTTCTTTAATTTAGAAAATTTCTTTCTCAAACTCTCTTCGTCTTCTCCTTCCTCTCAATCTTTCGAAGCTTTCTCTCTGATCAAATGGCCTCCAAGATGCACGACCAAGAAAGGCAAGAAAGTGGTCGGAGCCATGTCGTGCGTGCCATCGTTGAGGGTGCCGTAGTACGTGTCGCCGTTGGCGAGAGACTAAGAGGCCAATCCCGCTCTTGAAGGTGAGAAACTAGTCGGGGAAGAAGATGTACAGTATGCTCGGCGCCATTTGATAGTTGGCGTCATTCGATGACTCGCGCAAACTATGACCGGTGTCAATCGCCTCTCTCAGAGTGTTGGTTGGCACCGCGCTATTCACAATCTTTGCCACCTCTTTCAGAGTGTTGGTGAACAAGTAAAATGCGTGCACCCTTTGTTTACTCAAAGTGCGCCACACGAAAACACAATTTTGTCAATTCGCACACAGAAACTGTCGCACGAATTAGAATTGTCATGTCATGCCGCGCAAATTAGAACTGGCATGCCTACCGCGCGAATTAGAACTGTCATAATACAAGTGTAAATCAAGAACTGCCATATTGTGTGCGCCATTTTAGAGACTAGAACTCTGTTATTGCGAGATTTGTGCAGAGTTAAAATCACTCGATTTTTGTAAGAATAATCTTTCATGATTCTAACTTTTGTTTTCTTTTGCCTTTCCGCAACGTCTATGGTGACGCCAAAAGCTGAGGTCGCCATCAAGGAGGAAGTGCTATCTCCTTTCATCAAAGATGAACCGATGACTATTAAGGGAGAAATAATTCCTAAAGTCGAAGTTCTCTTAAAGGAAGAGCCGGCTTCAGAAGGCAGTGGCACCGGGAGCTCCAATCATCCAGCTCCTATGGATGACCTTAATCAGTTGGGGTCTTCCTATGCACGATGGTTGAGGGAGTGGTACCTACCCCAGCATTGCCATCCTCGGGCAAATGAATAAAAACATCTTCCTTGTCTTCAATGCATCCTTGCGTTCTCTGATTCAAATGGCCATAGAGAAGAACCATCCTTATGATTTTGTAAGGAGGACTTCTCTTTTTCCAATTGAGGCCATACGTGATCTTGGCGATACTGAAAGGGCCAGTACCCTGGAGCAGATCTTGTCGGAGTTGAGGGATCCCATCCAATCTTATCAAGATCTGATCAGAGGGAACATGAACAACCAGGTAGACGCTGAATATGAATCTATATCACGTGAGTACAAAGAACGACAGGCCGTGCTTAGCAACTCCATGGCAGCATATGATTTACAATTTGGAGAAACAGAAACCCTTACAACTGAAGCCACATCGAGAGGCGGCTAAAAAAAAAGATATATGAGATTCAAACCCGCATCCAAGAACTAGAAGCCGAATTGGCTCGAACTAGAAAGCGCCAAGAAAAGGTGGTAGAATCGCGTCAAGTTGCCTCGAGTCGCTTGGATGAGCTGAACAGACAAAGAATGATCTCCTCCAAGCTCGCAACGCAGAGATGGAACACCATATTTTGTCCATGCAGCCATTGTTACCAGAGTTTAGGAGGAATCTGGCTCGAAAGAGAGAGTTTTTGCTACTCGGGTGCAACGAGCTGAAGCTTTGAAAAGGCAAATTCTCGACCTCTATACGCAGCCTTCGCAATAAAATTTTTAGAAGGGGAGAATGTAATAACCTTTTTGAACTACTTTTTATCACATTTTTAACAAATGTAATAGTTATTGTGTTTGCATGAAATGAAAAACTGATGATCTTTTGTGGCTCTATTACTTATTATGTATCTGTTTGAGACACAAATAATAGATAGGATTAGGAATATGTTCGGAGGTACTGGACGTAACATATTTTTCAAAAATAACAACACTTATTATATCTGTCCAGAGGTAATATGGACGTAACAGAGTATAATTTTGACATGATGTTATTTTTTAGACGACATTATCGAGGTAATGTGGACACGATAAGTCGTTGATACAGACAGTGAAATATTTAGAGGTAATGTGGACGTGATAAGTCGTTGATACAGACAGTGGAATTCAGAGGTAAGGTGGACGTGAATTCATATATCTGTTGATTATCCTTAAACTAACTGGGCTTAAGAATATGATATCTTTAAAACGACTGGGTTTCAAAAGATGATGTTGTGATGATATGTTGTGGTGCATAATATGGGTTAATCTTTTGAGGATGTATCATAAGATCTGTTAGACTCCACTGGAGATTTTTGAGGACTTATTATCTATGAATTTATTCACGACATAGTGAATAAAATATATAATTCGAAGATTTGTGTATGTACAATATTGTTACAAATATGATACACACTTTCAACATGATATTTCTTAAGGAATTTGTCGTTGATAGGCATCATAGCTATTCGACCGTCCATCCCGGTCAGATGATAAGTTCCGTTAGAGAAAACTTTGCTTATGAAGTATGGACCTTCCCACTTTGGCTCGAACTTGTCCTTTATCATGTGTGTCATAGTCATAGGACGTTTGACAATAAGGACTAGCTCGCCTTTTGAAAGGTTCGTGCTTTGACTTTACGGTTGAAAGCTTTGAGATTCGGGCTTGATATAGCTCTATGTGCTGTTGAGCTAGTAGCCGTTTCTCGTCGAGTGCTTCAAGCTCTTGAAGTCGAAGACGATCGTTGTTTTCCATTGTGAGTTCGTTGGCGATAGCTATCCTCAGGGATGGAATTTGAATCTCCAACGGTAAGATGGCTTCGCATCCGTATACTAAAGAGAAGGATGTACAGCCAGTTGGGGTACGTACAGTGTGTGGTACGCCCATAAATATTCTCTAAGCTTTTCACTCCAGTTGCCTTTATTGGCAGAAACGAACTTTTTAAGTAGCTTGATGATTGTTTTGTTGAATGCTTCTGCTAAACCGTTAGCCGCGGGATTATAAGCTATAGAAGAAATGTTGTGAATGCTTGACTTACGAATTGAGGTTCGTTGTTATGGATGATTCTTCGAGAACTTCGAATCGATAAATGACATGATGTTTGATAAGCTGATGACACTGTTTGTCTTGAATTCGGCTAGGGAATTGTTTCTGCATATTTTGCGAAGTAATCGGTTATAGCTAGAATAAACCGATGTCCTCGATATGATGGTGGATTAATAGGACCGATGACATCCATGCCCCATGCTTCAAAGGGCCAGGATGCTGCAGTAGGATCAAGAATTCTGATGTTGATGGATGAAATCTGCATGGATCTGACTGATCTGCATTTCATTTTGCATATTCAATTGCATCTGCCACCATTGTGGGCCATAGTACCCATGCTCTGATGCGATCTTGTAGCGTAAGACCAGGCTGATGTGCACTGTAGACACCGTCGTGAGCTTCACGTAGTATCTGTTTTGCTTCATCTCCCGCAAGACAGGGTAGGAGCATACCGTCAAAGTCAACGATAGATGTCTTGGACAAGTGATTGTAATAGAACCAGAGTGACCGACGAAGGACTGTCGTAGCTTCTTTAGGGTCTTCCGAAAAGATGTCATGCACTGCAAGTCGATAAAGGAGTTCTCCAGTCTTCGCTAGTAGTGCCAATCTCACCGCATTACTGAATTCAATGTTCAATGACGATTAACTGTTGCCTTTTCACAGGAACAGCTACACGGTTGCTAGATTAGCAAGTGCATCGACTTCGGTATTGCATTCTTGGCGTACATGCTCATAAAGAAACCCTTGAATGACATAGCCAGTTTAACTGCTGCTTCTTGATAGGGGATGAGATCTTGGTGTCGAACTTCATACATACCTCTAACCTGGTTGACAATCTGTTTAGAGTCTTCGTACACTTCTATATCTTATCCAGCTGTTTAGCTAACTGGAGACCGATGACAAGGCGTTGTATTCAGCAACATAGTTAGAACACGGTTCGTCTAGAGATAGGCTTTTTCACTACCAAAATATGTTGCTTTAGCGACAGCCCATCTGTCGACTTTCCGTCGCTAATCCAGATTAGCGACGGATCACAGACGGATATTTGTCCAAAAAATCCGTCGGCAATCAGCTCGTCGCTAATAAAGTCCGTCGCTAGGTAGTCGCCAATCGACGGAATAGCGATGGTTTCCTGTCGTTGCATTAGCGACGGCTTACCGACGGTCTTTCGTCGAATTCAAGTATTAGGTATTGAATTGTAAAGACTCTTAGCGACGGACAGTCCGTCGCTAAACCATCGTAACATTGTATCAGAGGGTATCGTTCCGTCGCTATTCCGTCGACAACCGTCGCTAACTAGGGACGGCTTAGCGACGGACTAGCGGCGGATAATCCGTCGACCGAGTTCTGGAAATGCTTGACATTGCCAGAACCATGGCAATGGACAGGCCGTCGCTAATCCGTCGACCATGCCGACGGCTTCCAGACGGACTAGTGGCGGATAATCCGTCGACCGAGTTCTGGAAATGCTTGACATTGCCAGAACCATGGCGACGGATAGTCCGTCGCTAAGCCGTCGACCATGGCGACGGCTTCCAGACGGAATGTCCGTCGCTACCGTTCTGAGTACCTTTCAAACCACCAGAACTGTGCCGACGGAAGTTTACTTCCGTCGACCATCCGTCGCTAACTGGAAAATATTTAGAATTCTCCAGTTAGCGACGAATATTTCGTCAAAATTTAGTCGGTAACTGATGTTATCCGTCGCTAACCCGTCACTAGTCCGTCGCTAACTGAGATATTTTTTAAAAAAAATTGCAGAGCGTTTCCTGTTCACACAACATCCGAACATCGGACCAATATATAATCACAATATACAATCACATAGACCAATATATAATCCAATATAAATCACACACGAATATAATGCACACCAATTATCCAAAAATCAGATAGACCAATATAAAATATGCATCACCCAAACCAATATAAAATACACCAATTATCCAGAAATCATAAACTAATATCGTCGTTATAATATCTGAAATTCCTACAAATATTCAAAATTTAAAAACTATTCTAATACAATACTTCAAGGAGCAGGAGGAGTTCGATTGTCCGGTGGTGGTACTCCAACCTGCGACCGACGATAATACTGTTCTACTATGTACGGCGGTAATCCGTCGAAGACACTGTCCGAAAGTCGACGTAGCTGCTCTGGCGTCATGAGGTCAAGGAGTGCCATCACAGTCGGAGGCGGTACCAGAGGGGCAGCATGGTTGAAAGAAACATGACCGACGGAAGAAGGGTCGGCACCAGCAGCCGACGGACTGCCACCAGTAGCAGACGGACCGGCACCAGCAGACGGACCGCAGCAGACGGAGGCGAAAAGTATGTGGCAATTTGCTCCCGCAAGGACGACACCGCCTTGTGCAGCTGCGCAAGCTGCGATCTCACATCATCGTCTGCCGGGGCCGCGAGAGGAGGCGGTGTCGGTGGAAATCTCTGAGTCGCCATGTGCAACGGCCCTAGGGAGCCGACTCCGTACAGGTGCCCTTTCTTAAAGCCGCCGACGGTATCTACGAACAAGTCGTTGCGAGCGGCCAAAGAAGAGGGCGTCCGGGCGGGTGTCGTTTCACCGACATCCTCGACAGCAGTTAACTGAGCCCGACTAAGGGCCTCACGATACGCAGCCTATCAAATGAATGTGTTTATACTATGAGATTTACCTAAGTTGTAATCTAAATCCTATGTTTCACGAAGTTATAGTGTGAATCCTAAGTTTACCTAAGTTATAGTCCGAATACTTTTAATTCTAACGTAAATCTCATAAACATAAGTACTTACATCAGTCTCTTTGGCCCTCTCGTCGACGAAGCTCCTGTCCTTCCGTCTCTTGTGCGTATGCTGGAACACATCGTGCATGGTGACCGATTCTGGTGCCCTTTCCTCCTTCACCGTCCGTTGGGTCTGCATACGAAATTTTCGTAGAATTTAATTAACTCCGTATATTAATAATACCGAATTCGATAATGAAATAAATTTGCGGTATCTCACCAGATCTGCAAGCGTCGCTGCGTGGGGCCTTGATCCTCCCATATGAAGCCCCGCGGCCCGTCGGTTCGCCTTCGCCTTCTCCGATTTCTCCTTGTACGGAGGTATCCATCATATCTAAGAGCTCCTTATAATAGTCCTGCCGGATCCAATTCGGCCTCGTCTGCCCCATTTTCAGGTCATGAATCATATCCCATATTTTTTTCGAGGCAGCGCTTCTGTAGGTCCTGCGGATCGCGTCCTCGCGATGGGGGGGCCACCAGAACGTTGTCTAACATACAAATTCAATTACGTAATTTAAAAATGATTGATTAAAGTGTAACTAATAATTAACCAGAAGATATAGAATATACCCTCAACTCGTCGAGCCAGACGTACTCTCAAGTTTGGGGGCACCAACGAAAAGTTGAGATAGGGACCATGGAAGTTAGCCCTGATAATTCTCCAAGAGACCTGGCAACATTAAGCGGAAAAAACCTACAAAGAAGCAACGACTGTATTATTAACTTGAATAAATGAAAGAAATTTAATAAATTATCTTAAATTTACTTACGAGGTCCCCGCGGGCCATAGCTCTCGTCGGAACTCGCCTATCGGTCTCTCTGGTGCCGTCGGAGGATCCGCGGGTCCGCGTGTACTCCCAGTAACCGAATGGAGCCGTGTATGGGGGTACTCCGGGCCCACTGTGCAGTAACTGGTGGATCCACTGGTGGAATATCCGTTGGTGGGTCCGCTAGTGGAACGGATCCACTACCGGATGAAGACTCATGCCTCGATGAAGTTGTCGATCGACGGCGGGATGCGTCTGTGCCCGGGGTACTCTCCGGGTCGGGTTCGCTGGATGGGGTCACATTCCGGGAAGATTGAATACGACCACGACCACCAGCACCACCACGTCCATGACCACGACCACCACCACCACCACCACCACCAGAACGACCACCACCAATGGCACGACCACGGCCAGCCGTCATGACCTATAATAGAATACATAAACATAATTAACAATATAGAAGTGTAATGAATATAAAATTCTAAACTAAAATATACATACCACCAGCAGGGAGACGAGTGCCGTCGCGACGAAAAAGACTAGGAGTGCCATCTGCAAAAAGAAAATCATACAATAAGTAAATGATCGAACGAAAAAACATGAATTCACGTAATTGCTTTTATGAGGTCAAACTTAATTCACGTAATTGGAAGTATTTTTAATATACAACCATATTTAACCTAATCATCGTCATCGTCTTCGTTCTCGTCCTCGGCCTCGTCTTCATCATCATCCTCATCCTCATTCTCATCCTTATCCTCATCGTCGATTTCATCTGTATCCTCATCCCTATCAAATTCTTCTACTTCTTTCTTCTTCTTCTTCTTCTGCCTCAATATTTGGGACAAGATGCCTTTCTCTCTCCCTGGTTGACAGCTAAGTCTTGTGTATTAACATCTTTCTCCCCTCTATTTTCCTCAACAATATCTTCAACATCCATTGTATCCGACTGTTGTCCCAAGTATTGAAACTTTTTGATCTGGTTCTCTTGGTATGCTGGGTCTCCAACGTTGAATGTATTTCTAGATTTAATCTTATATACTGCCCACCAGTCAAATCGATCTCTACGACGCCTTGGGTAGCTTGTATAGTAGACTTGAACAGCCTGACTTGCTATCGCAAATGTATCGGACCCTCTATACCTCCTGCGATGATTTATATCGACAAATCCAAATTGTTTATCGATTCTCCAACCGATATTTGGTGTCGTATCGAACCACTCACATTTGAACATCACAATATGCATATCATATGGGGCAGTATATTGTAAATCTACAATATCCCGAAGCACTCCATAATATTCAAAGTCCGGCTCGTCGTCATAGATGGTGCCTCTTATGCAAACACCGGAATCCTTGGTACTGATGTCGTCATTGATAAATTCGACATTTATAGCATTCTGAGTTGCCTTAAACCTGAAGCCATTAACGACATAGCCTGGCCAAGTCTTTGTTTGCTTCTTCGGTCCCAATGCCAGATAACGAACTCTCTCATTAGTGAGTATTGTTTCAGACAATAAAACCTGTAAACAAATATTTATAATTTAAATGTTTTAGATGCCTATATTTTAATGGTAGCCACATAACATATTATCTTAGTTACTTACGTATTTGCGAAACCATGACGAAAATGTACAATCAACCTCTCTTTGAAGTCCCTCATCAGTAATATCGGGTGTCCTCATTTTGACTTCATCTCTAAATACACTGTTAGAGAGAATAAGAATATATAAGTGTAGTCACTTACTTCATCAAATTAGAGATTATAACGAGTGCAAGTGTACTGACTTACTTCTCCAAATCTCTCACTTCTTGTATGTCACAGTTTAACAAGACATATCGGTGATCGACATCATACTCGTCGTCAGTCAACCACCGTTTTTTACTAGCCCCAACCGGCTTGCCCCTTACATTGAATATACCTCCATCCTCAACGTCCTCGTCATTCCTTTGAGGTCTATTTCCATTTGTCTTAACATGGGTATCAAAATAAATGGAGCAGAAGTTTGACACCTCCTCGATAAGATATGCTTCGCACATCGAAGCCTCTATATGAGCCTTGTTGCCAACTTTCTTCTTTAGATGGTGTAGGTATCTAGAGAGACAAATTATCTTGAGAATTAAGAATGAATTTAAAACCCACTAAAATTCAACTTAAATTATATCGATTTTTATGTACCTTTCAAATGGGTACATCCATCGATAATGAACAGATGCACCGACACGGACTTCGTATGCTAGATGAATCGGTAGATGCTCCATGCTGTCGAAGAAGCTAGGAGAAAATATTTTCTCCAACTTTCAAATTGTTAATATAATCTTCTCCTCAAGTTCAACCATGTGTTGCACAGTCAACTTAGTTGAACAAATATTCCTGAAGAATGTAGATGGCCAACGGAACCCATACAGTAGAAGGCAACAACTCTTTCAAAGCAATGGGCAGTAATCTTTCCATAAACACGTGGCAGTCGTGACTCTTCATTCCCGTTAGCTTGCGTTCATTGAGATCAACGCATCTAGACAAATTCGACACATAGCCGTCGAAAAATCTTAAAGTAGATACCCACTTGCAGATTATTAATCTATCTTTCTTGCTCAATGTGTATTGTGGTATCGGCTTAGTTAATTGTCCACCAGCTCCCCTTTGTATCAAGTTCAGATAAGGATGCTTGCATATCTCGGCAATGTCTTGTCTTGCTTTTGGATTGTCCTTTGTCTTTCCTTTAATATCCATGACGGTATTGAAGACATTATCGAACACATTCTTTTCGATATGCATAACATCAAGATTATGCCTTATAAGATTTTCTTTCCAATAAGACAAGTCCCAGAAGATACTCCGTTTGGTCCAGATATGGCTTTGTCCGAACCCATCGACACGATTGTTCGATGGATCTTCCATTACAGTGGGCAAGTCCTTTACATCTTTCCAAATATCGTATCCCGACAATCTGGCAGGAAGATGAGAAAATTCTTGTTTTCCAGCTCTGAACGCGTCCTTGTTCTTTCTCCAAGGATGACTCGCGGGCAGAAATTGACGGTGACAATCAAAGAAAGAAGTTTTTTCCTCCATGCTTAAGGCGAAACACCTTACTATTTTCTATACATATCGGACAAGACATGGTGCCGTGAGTACTCCATCCCGACAGCATACCTCATACGGGAAAATCATTGATTGTCCACATCAGTGAAGCTCTCATCTGAAAGTTCTATTTTCTAGAAATATCATAGGTCGCGACGCCGATCTCCCACAGCTGTTTCAGCTCATCCACCAACGACTGTAAATATATATCGATGTTCTTTGTCGAATTTTTGGGACCCGGTATGATAGCTGTCAAGAACATATAAGGAGTCTTCATACACATCCATGGTGGCAGATCGTAAGGGATAAGAATGACCGGCCAGCAGGAGTATTGAGATCCCGACTGCCCGAAAGGGGCGAAGCTATCAGAACATAGCGCCAGAAGTACATTTCTAGGCTCTGCAGCAAAATCTGGATGATGCAAATCAAAATATTTCTATGCCTCTCCATCCGAAGGATGTGACAATTCTCCATCGTCCTTTGTGCGTTCTTCGTTGTTCCACGTCATGTGTTCTGTTGTATTCTGAGACATATACATCCTCTGCAAGTGCTTCGTGATCGACAAGTAATGCATATACTTGTAAGGACGTCATTTTCTAGTTGACTTTCCTTTTCCTCTGACTGGCTTATAACGATCCGTATTACAGAAGCTGTAACTTTCTATGTCCTCGTTCTCCTTGTAGTACAACATGCATCCGTTGCGATAACAATCTATCTTCTCGTACCCCAGTCCCAGTTGTCGGACCATCATCTTCGACTTGTAGAAGTTTTTTGGATGCTCTTTTGATTCCTTCGGTAACACCTCCTTGATTAGTTGTATAATCCGATCATAGCAAGTTTGTGGCAAGTTAAATCGAACTTTATGTTCAACAACCGCATCGTCACTGACAGTATGGAATGAGTCTCACAACCAGGATATAGAGAAGTTTCTGCATCCTGAAACATATCATAGAACTCTTTCGCCTTGGGATTAGGGTCATCCGGATCAAAATTAGGCCCTGCCGCGTCGTACACCATATCTCGTGCAAGGTTCTGCAGGTCTCCATAATCAACAGAGCATTCGTCGTCTTCGTTGACAAAATTCGTTGCAGGATTATCATCAAAAGCATAACTAGCAACATTCGTAACCTGTCTTTTCGTATATTGTTCACCTTGCGATGACCACAGGCCGTAATCACGTATGAAATCCTTACGGATCAAATGATCTCTCACAGTCACCACTTCTTCGTAACGTTTATTGCGATAATTACGACATGGACACTTGATTTTGTTACCGTCCATGTACTGAGCTTTGCTCATGGCATACTTAAGAAACACTTCCACGCCTGCCTAAAAATCGTCACTCACACCTATTCTGCTCTCGTGTTGTCGTTTGTACATCCATGTACGATCAACGACATAACGATCCATCACAGATTGGATGTAAAAATCTGTATCGTAAGACAAACTAAACAGAATTAGTATATAATCATGTAACTGGTAGATCCGCTGGTATATAGGCCGGATGTACTTAGTATCGACCGTATCAGATTAGTATCGGTCTATAGGTTTGGTATAGGCCGTATCAAATTGGTATTGGCCTTAGCGAATTGGTAGATATATATCCAATATGCATCGGCCGTATAGCTAGGATTCGTATTGGCCTTATCGATTCGGTATCGGCCATATCCGATAGGTATCGACCGTATCGGATGTGTATCTGCCGTATCGGATTAGCATGGTGGAAGGTTTAGTAACAACTGTTCTTAGATTTCTCTCTTCTCGAGCTAGAATACCATTGCAAGAGAGTCACGAGAGAGTAAAAAAATCTCCTAAATATTGATGTTTACGAGAGTGATTGGCCAATTACAATAACATACATGCTGCATTTTCCATCAGGGAAGGAGAGATTGAAAGCAATAACATATAAAGTTGTATTTCGGAAGAAGAACTCGTATAAACTCTTTGTTCACAAAACAAGCTATAGAGAATACAGAACAAATATCGAGTTCATAACCTACTTCGCAAGAGAAGTATCTTAATGTTCTCAGTTATCTCAGGCTGATCTGACATAAAACAGTAAGATACTTCTCTTGCGAAGTAGGTTATGAACTCGATACTTGTTCTGTATTCTCTATAGCTTGCTTTGTGAACAAAGAGTTTATAGGAGTTCGTCTTCTTCCGAAATACAACTCTGTATGTTATTGCCTTCAATCTCTCCTTTCATTATAGAAAATGCAGCATGTATGTTACTGTAATTTGATAATCACTCTCGTAAACATCAATATATATAAGGTTTTTTACTCTCTCGTGACTCTCTTGCAATGGTATTCTAGCCCGAGAAGAGAAAAATCTAAGTACAGTTGTTACTAAACTTTCCACCATGCTAATCTGATACGGCCGATGCATATCCGATACGGCCGATACCTATCAGATATTGCCGATACCGAATCGATAAGGCCAATACGAATCCTAGCTATACGGCCGATACATATCGGATAGGACGATACCAATTAGCTAAGGTCAATACCATCCGATATGACCTATACCAAACCGATATACCGATACTAATTTGCTACGATCGATACTAAGTACATACGGTCGAGGAGGTGGATCCGCTACCGATAGTTCGATACCGATACCGATAGTTCAATACCGAAAAAAATCCGACGCTAAATAGCCGTAGCTAAATATTCGACTGTAATCGTTGGTGATTTGTCGAAAGTCCGTCGCTAATTTCGACGAAAAAGATCCGTCGCTAAATAGCCGTAGCTAAAATCCATCGTTAAAATAAAAATCCGTCGCTAAATAGCCTAGATAAGCCTACCTATACCAATACAACACTAAACCTATATGAAATCAAGCCTCATTCAATTACTAACTATCATACAATATAACATATACATACAACTCATATGGCCATAACCTATAACACATAACTCATATGGCCATAGCCATTAACGCACAACCACTACCTACATATATCATATATGCATACATACATACCGATATCGATAGTGCGATACCGATAGTTCGATACCGATAGTCCGATAGTCCGCTACCGATAGTTCGATACCGATACCGATAGTCTACTACCGATAGTTCGATACCGATACCGAGTTCTAGATACCGATACCGATAGTCCGATACCGATAGTTTGATACCGGAAAAAATCCGACGCTAAATAGCCGTAGCTAAATATTCGACGGTAATCCGTCGATAATCCTATACCAATACAACACTAGGGGTAACATATACATACAACTCATATGGCACATCTACACCAGCTAGTATAGGACACATAGCCTATAACCAAAACACATACTTATGTGACAAGCCACACATCTATGTCACATAGCTAACACCCAAAACCAATATACATCCTACACAAGCATATAAACACAATCTGCATATAAATATATATATATATATATATATATATATATATATATATATATATATATATATATATATATATATATATATAGGGAAAGAGGGAACAAATGTGAGTGAAAGAGTGAAGGGGGCTGGACAGTGTTATCTCAGGGTTGTGTGTGTGGCAGTAAAGTGTGAAAGAGACGGAGTGAGTGTCAACATACAATGTATAGGTGTGTGTGTGTGGTGTATAGATATGAGTGTGACAGATCATTAGGATGTGTATGTGTGTGTGTTGATGTATACAAGGGTCAAACCCCCGCAGCCCCTGCCGCCCCCCGCAGCCCCCGTCGGCAGCTTCTGCCGCCCCCGCCACCCACAACAACCCGCCGCCCCCCCCGCCACCCACAATCCCCCCCCGCCCCACGCAGCCCCGTCACCCACAACCCCTCGCCGCCTCCCCACCCCCCGCTGCCCCCCACACTCCCTTCCCCGACCAGCTGCCCCCCACGACACCCACAACCCCCGCAGCCCCCGCCACCCACAACCACCCGCCGCCCCCTCGCCCCCCGCCACCCACAACCCCCCCTGCCGCCCCCGCCGCCCTGCCACCCACAACACCTCGCCGCCCCCCACTCTCCGCCGCCCCCAACGCCCCCGTAGTCCCCGTCGCCCCCGCTGCCCCCGACGCCCCCGCTGCCCCCCCGACCACCGAGAGAGAGAGAGAGAGAGGAATACCTTTGGGAGAGAGAGAGAGGAGAGGATGCCGATCACCGAGAGCCGCGGAAGAGAGATAGAGAGGAGAGAGTGAAATTTGGGGGGAATGAAAAGTTTCTCCCGTCGTTTCAATTTAAGTTTGGGGCATATATTTAGCGACGGACTAGAGACGGATATTATCCGTCGCTAGGCCGACGCTATATTGGAAAACTGCCGACGGCCTATCCGTCGCTATATCGCCGACGCCGTAGCGACGGTCTGTCGACCTTTTCTCACCCTTAAAATAAAAAAAATCGGTTTATCGTCGGTCCTCCGTCGGTGATTTGTCGTAAATCCGTTGCTAATTACGACGGAAAGAATCCGTCGCTAAACAGCCGTCCCTAATTGACTGTATTTTGGTAGTGTTTGAATAGTTAGCCCTTCTGGGGATACAAGGACAATTCCTACTCCAGCAATAATGATACCGTTGGATCCAATTCTAGATGCACCATCAAAGAATAGACGCCAAGCGAGCATTCCTTCTGAAGTCATGTCGGACTCTAGAGTGTCATCAGGAATTTCGTCATAGAGTTTGGAAATTTCAGGAATTGGATGAATAGCCAAGAAGTTAGCTATGGCTTGACCCTTAACAGACTTTTGTGGGACATAGACCATATCATACTGTGTTAGCAATATCACCCATATAGCATGTTTGGAGTTGAGTGTATTGGCTTTTCATCAGAACTCTCAGAGGATTGACTCTGGAGATGACATAGATGGTTTGGCCAGTGATGTAATGACGCGTTTTCTGGACGACGAACATCAAGGCTAAACATTCTTTTTCAACCGAACTGTATCGATGTTCAGCACCGATCATGGTGCTGACTGAGATAATAGATTGCTTGCTCATGGCCTTCATTATTCTTCTGGGCTAGGAGGGCACCGAGAGAGTGATCCATTGCTCGAACGTACATCAGAAAGGGTATTCATGTGATCGGAGGAACTAGGACTGGAGGGTTCGTCAAATACCGCTTGATATCTTCGAATGCTTGCTGGCATTCGTTAGTCCAAACGAAAGACACACCTTTCTTCATCAGTTGAGTGAACGGTCTACAGCGTCCAGAGAGATTTGAGATGAATCTCCTGATATATGCAAGTCGTCTTTGGAATCCTCGTAGCTCTTTTAGGTTGCGTGGAGGACGCATCTCTTGAATGGTTTTGACTTTCTCGGGTCAACGTGTATACCCTTAGAGGTAATAACGAATCCAAAAATTTGCCACTAGAGACTCCCAGAAATGACTTGGTAGGGTTCATTTTGAGTTGATGCTGACGCATTAGATCGAAGATAGTCCTTAAGTCTTGGATGTGATCTTCCTTAAGTCTTGGATGTGATCTTCCTTTAGACGACTCTTGACATCAATATCACCTTCATAACATTCGACTATTTTCCGTAAATGCTCACGAAAAATAGTACTCATAGCCCGCTGATAGGTGGCACCAGCGTTCTTAAGACCAAATGGCATGACTGTCTAGCAGTAGACTCTTAGAAGAGTGTGGAAAGATGTATGCTTTTCATCTTCGGGGTTCATCCTGATCTAATTATATCCAGAGAACCCATCCATGAAAGACGTTCGCTCGAACCCACAGGTATTATCGATCATGACATCAGTGATTGGAAGAGGAAACTCGTCCTTGGGACAGGCTGCATTAAGGTCCCTGAAGTCGATGCAGACTCAAACTTTTCCTGTTTTCTTCATGATCGGGACGACATTAGCCACCCAGTCGGGATGTTGTTCTTCCCTAACGAAGTCGCAGGCGATAAGCATCTTGACTTTAGCTTCTATAGCGTCCATCATATCAGGTCAAAATTCTCGCTGTTGTTGTTTGACCGGTCTGACATTCGACAAAATATTAAGTTTATGAGTAGCAACTTGAGGATTTAATCCCGATATATCTTCATAGCTCCAGGCGAACACGTCAATGTATTCTCTAATGAGCTAGATTAAGTATTGTTTATCTGTCTAAGGGAGACTTTTGCTGATAAAGATTGGCCTTGGAGAAGTTTCATCTCCGACGTCTATTTGGATCAACTCGTCCTCAGTGGGTGGTTCACGTTGTTCGAAGCGAAGCTCCCATTGAGTATCCATCCTTTGTGCCCAAGGCTCTTTCTCATGAGCTTCGGTAAAGTCATCATTATTGTTTCACTTAACAAAATGCCTAAAAATTGGCTTTTGAAAGAAAACTAGAAAAAGTACAAAAGTATAAATTGTTCTGGGAAGTATTGCTATGAAAGTCTGATGTGAGAGCGTTCACTTTGTTCCTTGGACCATATGATGATGATGAAGAAAACTGCTTGAAGAAGACGAACAATCGGAAGAACTAAGTCACCGGAAAGGTATCGAGCAACGGCACTGATGGCACAGTCGAATGCTTTCTTGCTTTGCTTCATCCTATTCTTGAGAAAAAGTTGAAGAAATGCTTCTGGGAATATCACTCTGAAAATATGAGTTTTCTCAGAATCTCCTCTCCTGTCTCTATTGATCTCTTGATATTGTCTGTGTTGAAAATAAGTCTATTTATAGACTTAACCCTTTGTGCGTAAAAAGCAACAAAAACGGGTCTCTACGCGAGTAATTGTCACCCATGATGTAAATCATCCTCTACGTACGTTGACACGTATCCCATGTAGAGTTTTGATCTCTATGCATGATGACACGTGTCCCACTTCTTCAAAAAAATGGGAAAAGCACATACACACGTTCCTCGATAAGTTTGGCATGAAAGCCACGTAAGCAAACCACGTTCTCATGTAGTCAGGAAAGCTCGGGCGTAAAAATGACCCAAAATACACTTCCTACGTAAAGTAGCAGACTGGGCATAAAATAGCTCAAAATAGACTTTCCGCGTAAGGAAGATGATCTGGGCACCATAATTCCGATCTGCGGCTCTTCCAGCATAACGGAGACGAGGCTCGAGCATCCCGATCTTTGGATGCAACATGCACCTTCCGCCTGCCTCAGAAGCCCTCGACTCCGACTTTTGGATGTAACAGTCACCTTCACGAGTGCATCAATGAAGAACAAGTCGTCGCATCTTCACCCTCGGGAGCATCTCGTCAACAGAATGTGCTCGAGTAAACAAGTTCATTCGGGAGGACGTGAGAGAACGAGAAGCAAACTCTCTCCTTACCACTATTTATAGGCCGGGCAAATCAAACCCATGCGCCAAGTGGCGGGCTCTCCGAATCCCGTGCAATAAATTTGCATTAATGGGGATGAACCTGACGCTTCGAATTCAGCCAAGTCAAAAACGGCTATTTAAAGCACTAGAAGAATTTAACAGTCGGACCAATAAAGACGTGTCATGCAAACGGATGTGCCGGTCGGACCGCAAATCATATAGACGCGCCCATCAGCAGCAAGCGCCTCATAAGGATGCGCCCCACGCACCCCCATGTGCCTAGTGGAACGCAGATCGATGCGCCCACTCAACAACCCATCACCCGTCAACGAACATTAAATGCTGAAGACTGACACGACAGCAGCCAGTCCCCGAGGACTGAACATTTGACAGCTTTTTAAGAAGACGAAGCATCACTGACGTCGGCATCATCATTACTTTCCTCCGACGGTTACAAGCCACGTGGCCGTCCAACCATTTCGCATGCGCCTCCGTAGCCATGCGCCCAAATCTCTGCATGCGCCTCAAAAGCCATGTGCCTCAGACTTTTCTCTGATCCCTAAAGACAGAGGTCAAGTCACAACTGAAGCCCCGCATGCGCCTCAAAAGCCATGCGTCCAGACTGGTTCGTGACTCCTAATGGTTACAAGCCAAAGTCTCCTCATGCGCCCAATCCCAGGCGCATCCTATCAGATTACTCTCCACCAAATTCGAGATCTCCGAGCCTTGGACCTACGACACGTGTCCTTTGACTCGATTCAGCCTAAGAAAGGGTGCTAATCACCCAAGATATCAGCAACTGAAAGATCCTCTCCATTGCTACGTGTCAGCTCGACTGCAGCCCATAAAGGCAACAGGAAGGGTTCAACTCCTCAATCAGAGCGCATCGTCCATGCGCCTCCATAGTAATCACCACGTGGCGTCCCTACAAACCGGCGCATCCTACATATGCGCGCATGAGCAACCAGCCTGCAGACTATAAATAGAGGGATCATTTCCTTCTGACAAAGAGGACGGACCTACGAACACACACACAGAAAGACAGATACAGACACTCAACGTCTTCTTCCTCTCCGTAAGCTCCAGCACCCAGAGCAACTCAGGCCTTCAGAGAACCGAGAACCGTCGTCAGATCGTCAACGGAGTCAACGCATTACCACTCGCTCCATTGGCACGAAGGACCCAGATAAACAAAAGTGTACTCCTAGGACTACATCTAAGTCCTACATTGTAACACTGTTCTGTTTGTATTGAAATTGCATCAAAAGATTTTAATGGCAAACAAGCTGGCGACCTTGCTGGGGACTTCTTTCTCCTCCACCGAGAAAGCTGTGTCGCAATCCGACGACGTGAAGGTCGGCTCCTCCCACAAGATGCTGGTCGTACGCCTCAATCAACAGGCGTATGAGGAGTTCATCTCTGAAGGCAGCACAAGTCCTTCGATGCGGCTGCCAAAGCCGAAGAAGACTCGCCAAGTCTGGGTGCGCAAGGTCGAGGCCCCTGGCACCACCACTGAAGGGGATACGCCGATGCAGTCCACCCTTCTCGCTGACGACCTCAGCAGCCAGGATGCGCCCACCGGTGCAGCGCATCTCTCGGAAAAGCATGGTGCTGACCACATTTTCCAGCCATCTCCTTCTCAGACAAGGAAGATGCGCCGACGGAGAAAGGGCGCAGCTAATGCCCTGCGTATCACCTCTGATGCGCCACAGAAGGCCTCTGTCTTTGACAGACTCACTGGCTGTCGTGGCGAGGAGAATTTGGACTCTGAGTACTATGCATCCCAGCGGGCTGGTACGAAGAAGTCCAAGGCAGCACGGGCCATACGCCACAAATGTGCTATGCCGGCAGCAAACCAGAAGCATGCGCTCACAATCATGCGCGCTGCTGATGGTAAGCTGTATAAGGTCGACTCGGGTGCATCTGCGCCAGAAACGAGCTGACCTTCAAAGTCCTTGCCTCACTTGGGTGCATCTGTTGCGTTCGCAACCAAGTCGAACAAGGCAAACCCTGTGGTCTTGAACTCCCGCGCCTCCACTGGTTGTGCGTCTGAGGTTCGTTCAAGTCACTGTAAATGTTGTTCCCCCACTACTGATCTGAGTGCATGTTTTGCGTTGGATCAGGGGGCGCAACATTTACTTGACCACCCCGGCGCTTGGCCTTGCCATGCGCCTGATGGGGGTGCGAAGGTGGCACTCTCCTCCAACGATCTGCGTAACATGATCACTCACAAACGCCGATCAGGAGAGTCGACTGACAAGAACAATGCGCCCTTCACAGGGCACACCTGTGCTGTAGTCACTATCAACTGTTGTTGCAAGACAGCGGTCCCACCAAGGCAGTCGGTGTTCCAGCGGCTGCAATCATCAACACCTCTCGGACGTCGCCTCGGGAAGAAAGTGTCAATTGAAGAGGAACCAGAACTAAGGGTTGCTTCATGCAATGTAATCACTAACTCCTCGTCAATCCGAAAGACGACTGGTAATTCCTCGTCCTCATCCAAAAGCCAGCCGAGGAAAACCAAGACGACTGTCCCGTCCCCTGGAGTGTTTGAAGGCACTCGGGGGAGAAAGAAGATCTTGGAGGAAGCTGGGAGTAGTCAAGCCCCTGTCGATCTTCCTTCTGAAGGCGAAGACGTCCTCCAGAACATAGCTGGGGGTAGCCAAGTCCTTGCTGATCGTCCTCCTGAAGGCGAAGACGTCCTCCAGAACATAGCTGGGAGTAGCCAAGTCCTTGATGATCGTCCTCCCGAAGACGAAGACGTTTTCCAGAGCACAGATGAGGCTAGTCACGTCATTCCCGAAGGCGAAGATATCCCCCAAGACATAGCTAGGGGTAGCCAGGACGAAGCACCAGGAGAGGCAACTTCCCTACAGGAGAGTGAGGCCGAGAGTGAAGCCTCAACCGATCCATCCACTTCCAGCCGTGTCATGACAGTATACATGACTAGGTGTGATGCCGAGCCAGATGCGCCGCCAGCAGACCTTGTCCAGCGCATGGATACCTTGGAGGGAGGACTCAAAACCCTCTCTGCCTCCATGCAAACACTGACTCAAGCGGTTCGAGATACGGTCAGCTTTGGCCAGGGCACCGTCTACTGGTCCTGACCCAGGGGCCAATGGAGAATCAAGTATACCCCTTCAACGGGTATCCTTGGATAAAGATCGTCGCGAGGCACCTCGGACGTCGGAGCCATCAAATGCTCAACTCCAGGCTGTACCACCTTTCCCGACTCCCAGCTCCACGGAAGACGTGGTCGAGATGATCAGGGACTTACGCGAGCGCTTTGAGTCCAAGAACAGACAAGAGGAGCGCCAGAAGATGGGGATCCCACAACCATACCCCCTCGAATGAAACAAAGTGGTTTATCCTCCCAAATATAAACCACAGACATTGACAACATACAACGGGAAGGACTCTCCGTGCCGCTATCTGACGTACTTCCAGTCTCAAACGGGACATCTTCCGAAGGAAGACGCGCTACTCACCAGCATATTTGTCGGGGCGTTGAATTGAGTAGCTTACGACTGGTACTGCAGTCTCCCCGACAACTCCATATCTTCCTTCGACGACTTGACGCGTCTCTTCCTCAATCGTTTCTACGACGGAGGGAAGGACATGACAATGGCGTCCCTTATAGAGATACGTCAGAAGGAGAAGGAAACAGTTCGAGCATTCATCGAACGGTTCCAACAAGCCTGCTTCAGACTGCCCCCGGGTATGCCAGAACATGCACTCCTCTCCTCCTGCAGCATGAACATGCTGCCTGCGATCAAACTCTGGCTCAAATCCACTCCTCCACTCGACTGGAGTTCCCTGATCATCGAGGCCGAGGCAGCTGTAAGGAAGGCGTCCAATGCTCATCTTCTGGGAGTCAGTTTCCCTGCCTTTGAGGACAAGGGAAAACGGCCCGCAGCCAACAACCCTGGACGAGAGACGAAGGAGAAACATGTATTGACTGTCAATGCCTCCAAAGGTGCATCAGCACCCACTCAGAAGCCTCCACTTGCACCAAGGCCAAAGGAGGTTTACTCTTTCAACGATGAAGACACCCTACAACTCTTCGAGATATTGAAGCAGGGTGACAAGATCAAGTTGCCGGACCCGAAGCGTCCCGACGAGGTTAGAAAGTGGACCATCCGAGGTACTGTCACTACCATCGGTTTGTCGGACATCCAACTAAGGACTGCTATGTCCTCAAGAACTACATCCAGCGCATGATCAATGCGGATGTTATCTCCGTCGACTACGAGGAGAAAACGGTCTCGGCCAACCTGGTGTCGCTCCAATTTGGCACCTTACTGCCAACCACAACGCAAGATGGTGTCGTCCCCATCCCAAAGGCGACAATGGAGGTGGTCAATCTACCACCTACTCGTGACAACGTGAGTGGACTCATCCCACTCACCACATCTCGGAAAGAGATCTTATGGGTTCACCCCGATCTCGTCTCCGAGGTTACTCAACCGGAGGTACGCTCTGCCTACAAAAATAAGGACAGGAAGATCAAGTCTTGTTGCATGGTCTCTTCCTTCGCGGAAGAGGATCTTCTTGTACAAACCCGTTCGCAGCTGAACGTCCAACCCGACGAAGCTGCCGTCGAGGTGGTGCCTCCCTGCACTGCCCCTGCTGCCGAAGAAGGAGGTCCATCCAAGCCTCCAGCGGCCAATAAACAGAAGCATTTAGAGGCCCGTTTCGACAAGCCTTTGCGAAAGGAGAATGCTTCGGGGCTAGCCAAGCCCCACAACTTCGACATACTGGCGCAACTTGCCAGTACTCCTGCCCGCCTATCTTTGTTTGAGCTTCTTCGTCTTTCCAAGGACACTCGTGAAGCTCTCTGTGAAGCTCTGAAGGATGCTGAGTCCTTCATCAGTCAGGTCAAGCAGCCTGAAGACCTCCCGACTACATGTGCGCACTGCCATTGTGCGGATGAGGTTATCCCCAACATAATCTTCACCCAACAAGACATGCTGCTCAAGCACAACCGACACAACAGTCCACTGTATTACACAGGGTATGTCGGTTCCGTTAAGGTAAAACGGATTCAGATCGATCCAGGGTCTTCCCTCAGCATCATCCCGAAGATGCTACTCTCAACACTGGGGATCCCAATGTACCGTCTGGCGCCTTCCAACACCACAATCAGCGGCTTCAATGCTAGCAAAAGCGAGCCGCTGGGCAAAATATGGCTGAAGTGTCATATCGGTAACCTCAGAACCGAGGTGACTTGCTATGTCGTGGACGCCGATGTCAACTACAACCTCCTACTGGGTCGTCCGTGGCTGCATGAGTACATGGTGGTACCATCCACACTCCACCAATGTATGAAGTACGTATCCAACAACGACATCATCCGGACGGAGTTCGCGGACATTGACCCTTTCAAGGGGGTCGAAGCCTACTTCACTGATTCTATCCTGTACAAGTCGCCCGACGAAGGGGAAGCCAATGATGCTGACGACGAAGCAGAAGCGGCAACAGAGCCGGACATGGAGCCAGAGGTGATTCCCGACGCTCCTTTAAAAATTCGACTCAAAGAGAAGCCGCCTCAGACGCTGCCTCCCTTGACCATCAAGCTACTTGGAAAAGCACCAACTTCTCTAGGTAGAACACCTACTGAAGCTCCCTTGAAGATACGGCTCAAGGGAAAGCCGCCTCAAACAATGGCTCCCCTTGTGGCAAAACTACAAGGGAAGGCACCAATCACTGAAGGCGCAGTTGAGGCACCTCTGAAGGTGCATCTTAAAGGCAAGCCTTCGCAATCATCCGTCTCATCCAAGCTGCCGGAGAAGGCCCACATAGCCCTCTCAGACCCCAAGGTCAAAGCTGCGGTAGACTCTCCCGATCCAACCCCAGTACTCACAGATGAAGAGCTAGGAGAGTATATATCTGCTGATGTAGATGCACCCTCTCTGGACAATGTATTCCCGCGGGACAAAATTTCGTGTTTCATCAATAATAGAGTGTCTTTTAATTATTCTAGTCTTCCACATTGGAATGCCATGTATACATTAGATAACGCTCTACGGTCGTTGCAAACACAAATAACGACCGTCAATCATGTAAATCGAGTAGTCCCGTCCCAAGGGTTCTGTTTTATAGTCCCACCACGGAATTGAGACGAAGAATCTATCATCTTCGGTAAAGTCGAGCGTCATCAAGACCTTTCGCCACTCGAGAAAGAACCAGATACCGGCAGAATACAAGTCTATCGGTACACGGACAAGGCAAAGTACCTCATCCAAAAGATGGGTTACGACCTAAAAAGCAACAAAGGCCTGAACTATGGTAAGGGTCGACGTCTTCCTCTCCGGCTCCCAACACCTAAAGGAAAGCCGCAGGATTACTATCATCGAACTCGACGGGGGGTAGGCTATGTCACGCCGCCGACAACTCCAGAGAGTTTGGAGGCCGAAGAAGTAGAACATTCTCATTCGTCCGAAGCATCAACTTGGGATTCCAATACCAGTATCGGCTCAGTCTTCAAGAAGGTGCTATCACCCGACATGGCATCTGCACAATCTCAAGAAAATGAAGGCGAAGACCAAACGCCAGAATTCTTCGAGGAAGAACCTAGGGCTCAACGCCTAGGAGCACAGTGGGAGTCTCGTTTTGAATTACGCGAACCCCCTACCGAAGACGAAGTCGAGCAGATCGACCTTGGGGATGGATCTTCTTCCAAACCCATCTTTATCAGCAAAAGCCTAAAGGAGAAGATCGGGAATCTTTGGTCCAATTGGCTAAAGAATATATTGACGTCTTCGTCTGGAACTACGAGGATATGTCTGGACTTGATCCTCAGATCGCGATGCATAGGCTCAACATCTTACCTGATGCCAAGCCTATAAAGCAGCAACAGCGACGTTTTCGTCCTGAAATCATGAACGATATCGATCAAGAGGTAGACAAACTCCTGACCAGCGGGTTTATCCGTGAAGAACAACATCCAGATTGGGTGGCCAACGTCGTCCCTGTCACCAAGAAGAATGGGAAGATACGAGTCTGCATCGACTTCAGGGACCTCAACACCGCTTGCCCGAAGGACGAATTTTTGCTTCCAATCACTGACGTGATGATCGACAATACATGTGGCTTCGAACGCATGTCTTTCATGGACGGATATTCAGGCTACAATCAGATCAAGATGTTTCCCGATGACGTAAAACACACGTCATTCAGGACACCGAAGGGGGTTTTCTGCTACACAGTGATGCCCTTTGGCTTGAAGAACGCTGGTGCTACCTACCAACGAGCTATGAGTACCATCTTCCGTCAACATCTTCGCAAGATAGTTGAATGCTATGTTGACGACATTGCAGTCAAGAGCCGTCTCAAAGGTGATCACCTACGAGACCTGAAGACAGTCTTTGATCTCATGTGAGCACATCAACTCAAGATGAACCCCGCTAAATCCTTCCTTGGGGTTTCTAGCGGAAAGTTCCTGGGCTTCATTATCACGACGAAAGGCATTCATGTCGATCCCGAGAAGACCAAGGCCATCCTTGACATGGACCCTCCGAAGAACCTCCGAGAACTTCGAGGCCTGCAGGGGCGTCTGGCATACATCCGAAGGTTTATAGCAAACCTTTCCGAAAAATGCCAACCCTTCACTCAGCTCATGAAGAAGGGAGTCTCTTACGTCTGTACAGAGGAATGTCAGAAAGCTTTCGATGATATCAAGGCTTACTTGACGAGCCCGCCAGTACTGGTGGCACCCGTCGCAGACAAACCATTTCTCCTCTACATCCGTGCCATGGATCATTCCCTCGGCGCTCTGCTGGCTCAGAACGGCGATGCGAGCTATGAGCAATCTATCTACTACCTCAGTAGGACACTGATCGGGGCCGAACACCGGTACAACCCCGTAGAAAAGGAGAGTCTGGCTTTGGTGTTCGCCATCCAGAAGACTCGCCATTATGTCTCGGGCCAGACAATTCATGTCATCTACCGAGTCAACCCGCTGTGGGTTCTCATGACGAAGCCAGGACCATTGAACTCCCGGCTAGCTACATGGGCGATCATGTTGATGCCGTACAACATGGTGTTCGTTCCACAAAAAGCCGTCAAGGGTCAAGCTCTGGCCGACTTTTTAGCTGCGCACCCCATCCCAGAGTCCTCCAGACTCTATGAAGACGTCCTGGATGAGGTCCAAGAATCAAACTTTACCGAAAAAAGCTCCGTCTGGCGGATGTTTTTCGATGGCGCTTCAAGAACAGGCCCCAAAGGCCAAATCATCGCCGGAGTGGGGGTAGTCTTAGTCTCTCCCGATCAGCTGGTCATCCAGCATGCTTACTCCCTTTCAAAGCCGTGCTCCAACAATGTTGCCGAGTACAACGATCTCATCATGGGACTCCATCTGGCGCAACAGCTGGGGGTGGATCATCTGGAAGCTTACGGCGACTCAAAACTCGTCGTCAATCAAGTTCGAGGGCAATATGAAGTTCGCCATGAAGACCTGGTTCCTTACCATGAAGTTACATTGAGCATTATTTCAACCTTCACCAAGTTCTTCATAGAACATGTATCTCGTCTACAAAACCTGGAGGCTGACGCTCTGGCTGGCCTCGCAGCCTCGTTGGCGGCACCCCTCGGGACTCAGCACTATGTCACGGTAGTTGGTCGAGACTTGGTCTGTCCTAAAAACAACGTATGCTCACAAATGGCCCATGCCATGTCAACAAGTGCTGGTATTAATGTCCGAGACTGGAGGTTCCCGTTCATCGACTTTGCTGTCTACGAAATTCTTCCAGAAGACCCGAAAGAAGCCGTCTCAGTCAGGAGGCGTTCCCTTCGATTCTATTACGATACAGCTACTAAAATGCTGTACCGACGTTCCTACGATGGACTTCTCCTTCGATGTTTATCCAATGAAGAAGCAGCCGAAGCCCTTCGAGAAGCTCACGACGGAACTTGCGGGGCTCATCAACCTGGGCCTAAGTTGCAGGACCGACTGCGACGCATGGGTTACTACTGGCCAACCATGGCAGCCGACGCTTTCGACTATGCTAAGAAATGCCATGCTTGCCAGCTCCATGCCGACTTCATCCATACACCGTCAGAACCACTACATCATCCGGTCGCCTCTTGGCCCTTCGAAGCTTGGGGCATGGACATTGTAGGACCGATCACCCCTCCTTCATCGAGGGGACACCGTTTCATCCTAGCCATCACCGACTACTTCTCCAAATGGGCAGAAGCAGTTCCACTGGCAGAAGTAAAGAGCTCTAGGGTGGTCACCTTCATCAAGCACCATGTCATCTACCGTTTCGGGGTACCTCGGAGGATTATCCACGATAACGCTCCACAATTCATCAGCCATGTTTTCAGCAGATTCTGTGACATGAATCGCATTCAGAACGTGGCATCGACCGCATACAATCCGACAACGAACGGATTGGCCGAGGCATTTAACAAGACTATCGTCTGGATACTCAAAAAAGTTGTGTCATCCAACAAACGCGACTGGAATGAAAAGCTCGGCGAATGCCTTTGGACCTACCGTACAACGGTACGGATCCCGACGGGCAACACACCATTCTTCTTAGTCTACGGGAGCGAAGCGGTACTGCCTCTCGAGGTCCAGATACCCTAACTCCGTGTAGCGATCACAAATCAACTCACAGAGGAAGACAATCAACGTCGCCGTCTGCGAGAACTGGAGGCACTTGACAAAAAATGTCTCCTAGCTCAACAACGCATCGAACTCTATCAAGCCCGCATATCACAGGCTTTCAACAAGAAGGTCAAGCAGAGGACTTTCTAAGTAGGCGACCTGGTTCTGGCTGTCAGGAGGCCAATGGTGTTGACACACAAAATACCAGGAAAGTTCGAGCCCAAATGGGAGGGACCTTTCATCATAGAGACGGTATACTCAAATGGTGCTTACCGCCTCGCCCGATCAAACGGGGACTTGTTCATGATGCCCATCAACGGCAAGTTCCTAAAGAAGTACTACTCTTGACATCCTTCAGACACGTACTTCTATCTCCATCCAACAAGGGAGTCTGTGGACCCAATCATCAGGGCTCACGTACACCTCCCTTCCTTACGCTTCCGGAACCCAGCTGTTATGTGGCGTTCTATCCTCCAGTAGAAGAACAACCACGTCCACATTACCTCTGAGTTGCTCCTCTACGCCTTACAAAGCGAAATCCTATGCTCCGTAAGACTACGCTACCCATCATGTTTACCACGTCCACATTACCTCTGAGTAAATATCCCGTACAGACAACCCCTGCGTTGCCGTATATTGATCGTAGAACTTCCATGTCCACATCACCTCTGAGTAGTTCTGCGTATCCCCCCAGAGTCATTCCTACCACGTCCATAACACCTCTGAGTAGGAAGATTCTATCATTTGAACCCTATATTTGCCACGTCCACATTACCTCTGAGCAAACATGTCGGTTCTCCCAAACTTATTATCTGTACCTAAAAATCAAGGTGCGCAAAAGATAATAGGTCCACACAAATCATCCAGTTCATGACAGCAAGAATGAACACACCACAAAACTCTTTATTCTTTATTTAAAAGTAAAGAATTACATTCCCAGCAGGAGTTGCAAATTACACAAAATAACAAAAAAAGGAGAGACTACAATCCCTAAGCATTACCAGGATTGGCTGAAAGCTCTTCGATCCGACGCTTCAAGGCTGCCGCCCGAGTCTCTGCGGTCGCTAGGACTCGACGTTCGGCTTCTTGACGCATCATTTCTATGGCCTCAGGAGAAGTGTCATCCTCATGCTTCTCATCCAACTGTTGCCGCTGCTGGGCCAGGGAAAGAGCCTGGCGGGTGAAAGCCGCTTCCTCCTCCTTAGATGCTACATGTTCAGCTTGGACTCGCTCAGCATCTAACAAGAGTTGGGCCCGCTGGTCTTCAAGGAGGCGAATCTTGGCATTAACCTCCGCTATACTAGCGTCCAACGCAGCTCGCAACTCTACCTTCTCCTGCACGGACTGAGATAGCCTCTCCACCGCATCCTCAGTTTCGGCCACCTCGCGTTCCCAGACAGCCATGGTGGCTTGATAAGATGACTCAGTTTCAGCGATCAACTTCTCCTTTTCTACTTCTATCAGAGCGGAGAGATCATTTCGCTGGATACTCTGAAACTCGGAAAGCAGCTGATCGAGCTCGGCCACCGATGCTTCCAGAATCTCGGCCATATGATCATGACCCTGGTGGAAAAGTATCAGACCGATGTGAGGGAGCGCCATGGTTTTTGCCGTTGCGAAACTCCCGTTGGCATTCATCATTGACGACACGCCCCTCTGCAGCATCTTGTACACCGCCTCAACGATAAACTTCACGTACTCATCCATATCTGCCAGCACTTGCGGTGTCATAGCAGGAGTTGGGGGAGCTACTCTAGACTAGACGGCAGACCGGAAGAAGACCCGCCGGCTTCAATCTGCGAGGCTGAAACCTCGGTATCAACGGACTCTCCCTCAACAGGGGCTTGAACTTCGCCACTGGCCCGAGGAGCCAAAAGAGCGGAAGGAGCCGAGAGGGGCGTCGATATCGTACCCCAAGTGGAAGGAGCAATGGGGGGTTCCAGCAACCCTTACCCTTCTCAAGCTCGGAGGGACCACCAACGTCAGGAGCTATCTCTTCCATCTCCAACACACTGTCAGCAGGACGCACGGGACCTTCCCCCTCTGGCAAAGCAGCGAGATCAGCACTTGTTTCCTGACTCGGCTCCCCTGGAGTCAGACTCGACGGACGAGTCTCACCTTCCTCATCGGATCCCTCCGCGGGGATAGAATCTGTCGCTGGCTCCTGGTCGGCAGCCACCTCAGCCGCCGCTGCTGGGTCTGGGGTAGGGCTCGGCAACGATACAGCCGACCTCCCCTCATCATGACAAGGAGGGGAATCAGTCCTCTCCTCTGTTTCAATCATGTCTGTTGCTCCTGCAACAGGCTCACTTATCTCTGGGGCAACGTCATCCGAAGACGACGAACTCCACTCCACTTCCTCATCCGGAAGACCCTTATCTGCTGGGTCCTCAAAGTTAAAGGCCCCCACGGCAGCTTGCACCCTCCCGGGAACTGCTTCAACCTCAGCTTCCCTTCCAACATAGTCAGGAGATACTAAAATCTCCACAGGAACGGCATTATCCGGATTCTCCTCCACGGGAGACATTACAATCGGTGGAATGCGCTCTTCAGATGAGCCCGCCACCTCCTTTGGTCTACTGGCACCCGATTTTGGAGTTCGGGGTCTCCTTTTCAGCGGCTCCTACAAAAAGAAAGCATATGTCACACAAATTGTGGAACTAACCAGACTAGGTGGGACATCCTTACCTCCGCAGGAGCTGAGTCTGTTGACACTGCCGGTGACAATGCCTTCTTCTGTCTCTTCGGCGCAGAAGAGCCAGCCTCTGTATCAGCACGTCTTTTCGGCTGATCGGCCGAAGGCTCTACCTGACCCCCTGTGGATACGGTAGGGGTACCTCGATAACCCGCCTCTGGCGGGCGATACGACCGAGCTTTCGCCAACAGGTTCCCAGTCGCCTCTAACTGGGTGTCGACAATGAAACTGGTCTTCCGATCATATCCAGGGGGCACGGCGTTCATGACACAGTAAAACTTGGCGGCCGAAAAAAGAATCGGCGGCCGCGGATTCTGAACAGGCATCGTAAAGCGAGCTCCGGTATATCCGGCATTGTAGTAATACCAAGCTCGTGTACCGTCCAGCAAACTTCCAGTGTACCCCAGGTTAATACTGGGGTTCTCCAACATCAGCTGAGCATAGCCGAATTATCGTACAAAACGGCTCGGCAAGTATGGTTCCAGGTAACACTGGTTTCTATTCCGATATATCAGATGGGACGGCCGGATGCTTTGCAACCAGCGGAATCCCCATGGAGGCAGAGTGGTGGCATCTTCACCCAAATCCGTTAAGTCTTCGTTGGCCTCAAAACCCAAGAAGACGGGACCAACTTTGGTGATCTCCCACCCCTGAAGGTGGGATAAAACTTTCCTGCAAACAGGAACAGCAGTATGCAACCAGCTCCTTTGGTGGAAACGGCGGAGGAATGCATCTCCGGCTCTGTGGTCTTCTTCCGAGCCCGGGCTCATCACGTTGGGATGGTGCAAAATTAACCACCCCATCAAGTAATGAAACGACAGTTCGGCACGGGAAAAGTTGTCATTCCTACCTCGTTCATGAACCACATTTCCCGTAAATTCTCGTAAACCTCGCAGCAAGTTACACACCATTGCAGGGAGTAGAGCCAGGCGACGACCAAAAACCAACTTCATAGCTGGCAGGATTAGGTTCCGGGTCACTCTCTCCACCGAGCCTGACCCGTCTGAAAAGACATAATTTCGGAGCCAAATCATCAGATACACAGCCAACACTGCTTTGGACGACATCCGATGAGTAAGGTGCCAGAAATAGCTATAGGAGCGTTCGTCTGACTGCCGGTCCTCGTTTTCCCGGGGACTCTTCTCACTCAGCCTGCTCATTTCAGAGAGCACCGCAGAGCTGGAAAGCGCTGGCGGAGTTGTAAACTGAGAGGGATCTTCCTTGTCTTGCTTAAAGACATAATCTCTCCAAGCAGTCACATGAGGCTGTGACCCGCCCTAATCCCTCTTCTGCATATAATAATGATGACTCGCCACTTCCTTAAAGACGGCCATCATCTCCTCCGCTTTGTCCCCCAGGACTTGGAACTCTTCATTGGTCGGGAAGTATTCCTCATAAGATTCTGATCCCCAAGGGAGCCTTGAAATCTCGTACATTTCATGAAGTGCGAGTCCCAGCTCCCCCACCGGAGTGAAGAAAGTCCCGGTCTGGGTGTTAAACATCTCCAGAAGCGCGAGGAACATATTCCTGTTGATGTCGACGCCCGCCTGGGTAGCATGGATTGCGGCAGTCAGCCCAATCTCTCGAAGTTCGGTTCGAAACTGTGTCAGAACCCAGAGTGTCAGCTCGTCCCACTTGGAAACATAGTGACACCAACCCTCTACTCGAAATTCACTTTTTGGGTACGACTGCTTCAACAACAGCATACGATTTACAAAAGTCAAAGCGCCAAAAGCAAATGTGTTGTTAGGGACGTCATTGTAAATGCTCCCAGGACGCAGAGTCCGCCAGGTGAAAGACGGCCCAGCCCGGGCGGCGGCCAAAGTATCCCTCTGATTGAAGGTAGCGTCGATCGTGATGGTGCCTGCCCCCGCTCCCCTCCTGAGACGGGGTTAGCTCCCAAGTCATCCTCCTCTTGGAAGCAAGGCGATAGAAAGCCGTCAAAGGCCATTGACGCTCAAGTTGCTTAACGGTCATGTGCACCCCTCTTGCTGTAAAAAACTAATCTTCCTTGATCTTTAACACCTTTGCTTCAGTAGAAGTAAGGCGGTCCCCAAACAGGAACTCAGGCTTCAAGAAAGTCACATTATCAGAAATGGCAGATTTCAAAATACCACGCTCCATCATCCGTTGGAGGAACACATGTTGTTGTTCCCGGATTTGGGTCATTCTCTCGGGAGGCTGGTCAAGCATAATGGCAGCGTGGGCAGGGTTTATCACCTCCTCGTTATAATCTACTCCCATTGGACAGAGGGCAGCGTCCAGAAGTACTTCATTCAAGAGCGGGACGGTCATCGACATTGGAGGTCAGCAAAAGAAGTCAACAACTCAGATATATTAGAACGACAAAAACTCTGAGTTACGCTCTCATCAGAAGCGCATACACTGAACCAAGGCTCAGGCGCATCTGGAAAGAAGCTTCGGCGCATCATCAGGGTCTAAACCCATGCGCGTCAGCAGTGAAACCTCGGCACATAATCAGAGCCTAAACCCATGCGCGTCGGCGATAAAGAGTTAGGGCACAGCAATCCATGTGCTCCAAACTCGTCTAAAAAGTTGAGGGATCACACCCACCCGCCACCACAGGCCGAACGTCGGCCGGAGTCACGATGGTGACAGGAGCGTCCTCCTCGACGAACTCCGCAGGCTCCTTACCCTCTCTCTCCATCAGACGCCTATTTATAGGCTTAGATATACGTGAAAACCGATGAGGAGTGACATCAGCCGCCGCCTCGGGTTCTGTGAGGAGATAACTGCAAATAAATCCAAAAAAGATCATCATTAATCTTTTTTGGTTATCAAAGCGTTATCATTTGTATTAACTGAGAGGAGCATGCGCCCCATCGCTGATGCGCGGAGTATCCATGTGCCCGAACAGTCATGAGCCGTTGAAGACATCACCATGCTTCTTATTCAAAGTATTCCAAAACTTGACAAAAAAGTTTTGGAAACTTTGAAAGGGGTCTTGTAGAAGGATGGAATTTCAGAACCAGAAATCCTATGCGCCTAACACTACATGCGCCAGAAAGCTCAGATGAAGTACTTGGCACAGCAAACAGCAAAAGCTTAGACATTAAAAGAAGATTTTTATTTCATATAAAAGTCTATTACATGTCTAAAAAAGGTTGTACAAAGGAGAACTTCTACAACCCTAAGTCTACAGCCAGGCGCAGCAATCGCCATGCGCTCTCAGTTAGGGGCATCTCTTCGGCGTCTCAGACGGGCACATCTCTTCGGCGTCTCAGTTTGGCGCATCACTTCAGCGTCTCAGCCAGGTGCATCCCTTCAGCAGCTCAGTTATGTACCGTCCTTCAGCGTCTCAGTCAGGCGCATCTCTTCGGCGTCTCAGTCAGGCACATCTCTTCAAGAGCCTTAGTTATGTGCATCATGAAGTCTCAGCATATGCGCCTTACCTCGACCCGATCAAATGCTTCGACTAATGAACCATTTATTGAGCAGAACGAGGGCGGGCAATCAACCCCCTAGCTGGAGGAAGAGCTCTCCAAAGCCCAAAGGAAGAGGAGAGCACCGCAATTGACCCACGGCAAAAGGAGGCTTTCAACACAACCAGAATAGGCAACACCCACTCTGACAGAAGAAAGAGCCTCCAAAGCCCAAGGAAGATGATCGGGGCACCATAATTCCGATCTGCGGCTCTTCCAGCATAACGACGATGAGGCTCGAGCATCCCGATCTTTGGATGCAACACGCACCTTCCGCCTGCCTCAGAAGCCCTCGACTTCGACTTTTGGATGTAACACTCACCTTCACAAGTGCATCAATGAATAACAAGTCGTCGCATCTTCACCCTCGGGAGCATCCCGTCAACAGAATGTGCTCGAGCAAACAAGTTCATTCGGAAGGACGTGAAAGAACGAGAAGCAAACTCTCTCCTTGCCACTATTTATAGGCCGGGCAAATCAAACCCATACGCCAAGTGGTGGGCTCTCTGAATCCCGTGCAATGAATTTGCATTAATGGTGATGAACCTGACGCTTCGAATTCAACCAAGTCAAAAACGACTATTTAAAGCACTCGAAGAACGTAACAGTCGGACCAATAAAGACGTGTCATGCAAACGGATACGCCGGCCGGACCGCGCATCATATAGATGCGCCCATCAGCACCAAGCGCCTCATAAGGATGCACCCCACGTGCCCCCATGTGCCTAGTGGAACGCAGATCGACATGCCCACTCAACAACCCATCACCCGTCAAAGAACATTAAATGCTGAAGACAGACACGACAGCAGCCAGTCCCCGAGGACTGAACAGTTGACAGCTTTTTCAGAAGACGAAGCGTCACTGACGTCGGCATCATCATTACTTCCCTCCGGCGGTTACAAGCCACGTGGCCGCCCAACCATTTCGCATGCGCCTCCGCAGCCATGCGCCCAAATCTCTGCATGCGCCTCAAAAGCTATGCGTCTCAGACTTTTCTCTGATCCCTAAAGATAGCGGTCAAGTCACTACTAAAGCCTCGCATGCGCCTCAAAAGCCATGCGCCCAGACTGGTTCGTGACTCCTAAAGGTTACAAGCCAAAGTCTCCTCATGCGTCCAATCCCAGGCGCATCCTATCAGATCACTTCCCACAAAATCCGAGATCTCCGAGCCTTGGACCTACGACACGTGTCCTTTGACTCGATTCAGCCTAAGAAAGGGTGCTAATCACCCAAGATCTCAGCAACTGAAAGATCCTCTCCATTGCTACGTGTCAGCTCGGCCGCAGCCCACAAAGGCAACAGAAAGGGTTCAACTCCTCAATCAGAGCGCATCGTCCATGTGCCTCCATCAGCAATCACCACGTGGCGTCCCCACAAACCGACGCATCCTACATATGCACGCACGAGCAGCCAGCCTGCAGACTATAAATAGAGGGATCATTTCCTTCTGACAAAGAGGACAGACCTATGAACACACACACAGAGAGGCAGATACAGACACTCAACGTCTTCTTCCTCTCCGTAAGCTCCAGCACCCAGAGCAACTCAGGCCTTCAGAGAACCGAGAACCGTCGTCAGATCGTCAACGGAGTCAACGCATTACCACTCGCTCCATCGGCACAAAGGACCCAGATAAACAAAAGTGTACACCTAGGACTACATCTAAGTCCTACATTGTAACACTGTTCTGTTTGTATTGAAATTGCATCAAAAGATTTTAATGGCAAACACACGCAATACTTAGGATTATCAGTCTTGCCTACTTCATTTGGCCGTTTGATTTCTGGCAGTTGAAGTTTATTACTTTTGATCAAGCAATCGAAGATGCTCATGACATCATCGTCATCAAAAGAGTACTCCTCCTTAGGTCGTGGTGCTGCCCTCTGTGGAGGTGCTGTTATTGTAGATGCTGATTGGCTTACGTTGACGGCTAAGGCTTCTTTTCCTTTGCGATTATTTTCGTGGCTACCGCTGCTAGTAGCGGGATGCTTATCTTTGTCAAGATTAGGCATCAAAATGCCTAGTTGCTTGAATTTCTCAGCACTATTTTCAGCTGCTCTGGAACTTAATATGAAGGAACCCCAATCTTGAAATTGTGTAGGTCCCGTCCACATGATGACAATAGCTAAGAAGTTTAATTTGCATGTATCTGTAGGACCTAAAAATCAAGTTGCGCCCAGAACATACTAATCAGTGATCAAGTTGCGCCCCAAAAATCAAGTTACGCCACTGATATGAAGCTCAGAGAACAGACTGCACCGCTGAACAGGTTGCGCCACATATCAGACTGCGTCCAGTCTTGTTGCGCCAAAATCTACGTGGCGTCTGACACTTAATAGCCATCATTACCTGACAACACTGACAACTGACACCACAGTGAACAAGGAAAATCTCTTCGAATCCCGTGAATTGTGCTGCTCGAGGGGCGTTGGTTGACAGTTGTCCTGTACGCTTCGTAAGTTACGCCTAGGCGCAATCCAGACAATATCTTTAGTTGCGCCTAGGCGCAATCTGAATGACTTCTACTCAAAAACTGCCATGTGTCTAGGCGCGGCTCAATCAGGCGCCGTTGACCGAAGCTCGTGCAACCTGATAAAATTGAGACAACTTACATTCTAAAGCAGGATGACGTGACGCACATGCCAATAATCTCTCAAGATGTTTCTACTATCCTGTACACGATCATGCGCATCTCAATCACATGATGCCATGCGTCTAAATACAGTTAGTACACGACTTAACAACTGAATGAAAGTTGGCACAATAAGAGGTTGGCGCAACCCGATATGGCACAATCCAGCCTCGTGCACATCGGAATAACTGCTAAAACAGTTATTTCTTGAACTCTATAAATAGAGTTTCCAATCATTGTGAAATCATCAGATACATACGCACAGAGATCAAGAACTCTTGCAAAATCGCTGCTGCATTCTCCAGAGGCTACAGTCTTCAAGTTCACATAGTCCAAGGGATAAAGTGATCGTCTTCTGATCAGATTCCTATAGTTGTACTTCCCCAGAATTCATTGTACTTTTGTATTATTCTTTTTCAAGTTTAGAATAAACTTTTTATTTTTGCAAACAAAATGACGACTCTGCTGGGGACGACTTTCTCCTCAGACGAGAAGGTGACAACTCAATGTGACACTGCGTCGATCGGCATGACGCAGAAGACTCTGGTTGTTCAAGTCAACCAGACAGCCTATGAAGATATGATTAGCATCAAGAGCAACAAGCGTACAACGGCTATTGCCAAGAACAGGACTGTGTGGGCTCCTAAATCTCCTATGGTCACTGTTGCTCAGGCGCAACCTGAGTGTTCAGTGGTCAAGACACAATCTGTCTCGGCGGCTCAGGCACAGCTTGCTTCTGTTGCCCGTGCGTAACCTATTCATCCTGCTGCCCACGTGCAGTATACTACTCTTTTTGCTGCCAAGGCGCAACCTGTTCAAGCCATTGTTGAGGTACAATCTACCCATGTTGCTGCCAAGGCACCATCAGTAGCCCGTAGGACTATGGCGCAGCCCAAGCAATCAGCACCTCAGGCGCAGTCTGCTACTCTGGCGTAACTCAAGGGAACTAGTCTTTTGGCTATTTCCTCTTCTAATTCTCAAGTTCTGAACTTGGAGAATCAATGTTCTAGTGCCAACACTAGACAGAACAAAGGGAAGAGTCCTTTGACACTTCCTCAATTGGCGTAATCTGTACCTAAAATGGTCTCACAACAGAACAAAGGGAAACACTTCTTAGCTGACCCTCTACAAAATAAAGGAGAGCACCCTTTGGTCGTTTCTCAAACTTCCCTGGTCCATGACTCAGAGGAAGATATGTCAGATTCTATTCCTTTAAACAGAGGTTTTCGGATCTCTGATAATGGAAAGAATACTGAGCAAAGAGGTATCTTACCTACCCCTGTGGGGTCTGGTCAAGATCTTCCAACCTTGCAAATTTCAAGATCCAGGGTATCACAAACAGAGACACCTGGAGCAGAATTTTTAGATTTACGCGCTTATCTCAATAGACGTCAACCAATATCAACTTTAGCGAAACGTAAGAACCCTATGCCAAAGACCAATCTGTACCAAAAGCCAAAGTTTGAAAAGAAAGACCCAACCACCTATGCTAATGAATTGATTACATCTTTGTACACTCAGGGAACTAAACATCTAAAGAATAAGAGACATGTTCCTAACATCATTAAGGAATATGTTCCTTCGACTTCTTCTCGTCCTGTAGTTGTAACTGATCTGCGGCAACGTCTTACACAAAGACGGGAAATTACAGGGATGTCTCCCTCACCTCCAAATTGTGCTTCAAATTGCCACTGCCTTCACGAAGTCGTCATCAACTGTTGTTGCCAATCGGTTCGACGATATGTCTTCGATCGTCTGAACTATGCTTCAACTCCTGAACATATAATAGAAGATGAAGATGAGCTATTATATGCTTCTGTCAATATGACTTCTGAAGGCACTGGGGATGGAAAACGTCCAAGACGTAATGCATCCCGTAATCCTAGTCAACAATACTTAGATCGGATCCATGCATCCAGTGAAGGTGTCTTTCAATACACTAGATCGAGGAATCGATATTTGAACCAAGGTGTCTTTAATCAAGAAGATCTCCCCATCGCTCATGCAGGAGAAAACTCTTTCTCAGAGTTTGATACAGATAATAAAGTTCTGAAAAAACTATCTCATCAATAGCAGCAAGAGAAGTGACGGCATATACCGTTACGGAAGATCAAGTTGCTTCTAGTTCAGCCAATCAAGAACAACGAATTGCTGTACTAGAATACAAATTAAAGACCATGGCATGTAGGTCCTAAAAATCAAGTTGCACCCATCAAAAAAGCAATAAAAATTAAATTGCGCACACTTCAATGAACTGCGCAGGAAGCAGATTGCACAATAAATCAACTGTGCAAGGCCGAACCGCGCTAACATCCAAGCGCGCTATGCTGATGTGGCAACGTCATCATTACCTGACACAAAATTAGATTTTCTGACAACTGACAGCCCGAAAAGCGAGGAGTCTGTTCGTTTCTCGAGCCACGCCACATTTGAGGACAGCTGTACAGCCAGCGTAATCTGCCAGCTCAACCGAAGCGCAGTTTGCCAGGTCCTCTTCAGCGCAGTTCGATCCCAGCGCAGTTTGAAGCTAGCGCAGTTCAAGCAGCGCAGTCCATCAAGATAACTGCCATTTTACACGTGGCCTACATGCCATCAATTGTTTACCACGTGGCAACCGTCTGTACACGACCATGCGCTTTTCAATCAAACAATGCCACGCGTCTAATACAGTTGAGCCACGATCGAGTAACTGCCCGCACAGTTCGCTGCTTGCGTAGTCTAATGCCTGCGCAATCCAGTCTGCACAATCCAGAAATAACTACTAAATATTTATTTTTCAGAACTCTATAAATCGATTTTCAAGTCCTCCATTATCAAGATCAGATCATTCAAGATCATCAGAGAGATCAGGAGTTCTTGCCCAAGTGCTGCTGCATTCTTCAGAGGCTATCGTCTTCACAGTTCACATCGTCCAAGGGATAAAGCGATCATCTTCAGATCGGATTCCTATAGTTGTACTTTCCCAGAATTCAATTGTAATCTTCTTACAAAGTTTGTGAAATAAAAAGAACTTTTGTTTTTGCAAACAGAATGACGACTCTGCTGGGGACGACTTTCTCCTCCGACGAGGAAGTGACAACTCAATGTGACGTTGCGTCTATCGAAAAGACGCAGAAGACGCTGGTTGTGAAGGTCAACTAGACTGCCTACGAGGCGATGATCAACTCCTGGGCTACTCGTCGCACTGCAACCTCTGCCAAGAGCAAAGTTCGTTCAGTGTGGACTCCAAAGTCCTCTGCGCAATCCTCTGTGCAGTCCTCTGCGCAATCATCTGCGCAACCTGCTGTCTCTGCTGCTAAGGAGCCACTGGCCACTTCTGCTCCTGCGCAAAACACCACTCGCACTACCAAAGTGCAAGCCAGAACTCCTGCGCAGTGTACTACTCCTCTTGCTGCTGCGCAAGCCACTTCCCATGCTGCTATGGCCAAGTGCAAGACTCCTCTTCTCCTGGCGCAGTTGGCTGCAACTTCACCTGCGCAATCCACTCCTGCAACTAGAGTGCAACTCAAACATTCTGAAGCCAGAGCTCCTGCTGCGCAAACTACAGTTTCTGTGGCCAAAAGGCCATCTGTCAAAGCTCCCCAGGCGCAATCAACCCTAGCGCAAGCTGTTCCAGCGCAGTCTAATAGGGATAGTCCTTTGGCTAATCTCTCTTCTTCTCACAGCAAGGGAAAAGACTCTGCTCTTCTTCCAAGCACCCTGTTGCTCCAGCGTAATCCACTGGGGGTAGTCTGTTGACTGTTCCTCCTCCTCCTCAAAACAAAGGAAAAGGCCCATTGGTCTTTTCTCAAACTTTCTCGTTCTACGACTTGGAAGACAACAGAGGGAAACACTTTTTAGCTAACCCTTCTTCACAAAACAAGAAAAAAGGTCCTTTGGCCTTTTCTCAGTCTTCTCCGTTTTTTACCGTAGAAGATCAATCTGAATGTGCCTCGGCACCAATCAATACGAGAACTCTCTCAAAAAAGAGTTCTTCCCTCCCTGCCAAAGGGAAGTGTACTGATCAAAGAGGTATTCTGCCTACTCCGGTAGCAGAATTCCAAGATCTCCCAACTCTCAGGATATCCCGCTCAAAACAGAAAAAATTACTGGTGTCTCAGACAGAAACCCCTGGGGGTGAATTTGCTGATCTAAGGACTTATCTCAATAGACCAGCTTCGGCGAAACGCAAACAGCCAATGCCGAAGATCAACCTGCATCAGAGGCAAACTTCTAAGATGAAGAATCCTGACACCTATGCTAATGAGGTGAGTACTTCTCTATATACTCACGGCACAAAACATTTGAAGAACCGGAACCATGTTCGAATGTGGTCAAAGAACATATCCCTTAGACTTCTTCTCGTCCTGTCATTGTTCCTGATCTCCGAGAGCACCTCAAGCAAAAACGGGACAACATCTCAACACCTCCAGTTCAACCACTTGGACACCATTGTAATCACAAGGTTGTCATCAAGTGCTGTTGTCAGACAACAAAACGATCTGTCTTCGATCGTTTGAATTTTGCAACTTCTAAACAAATGTCAGAAGATGAAGACGAAGTGTTGTATGCTTCCGTCAACATGACTTCTCGAGACACTGGGGGTAGAAAGTGCTCCAAACACGGTAAACCTCGCTGGCCCAGCCAGCAGTACTTAGATTTACTCCAAGAATCTTCTGAAGGAGTATTTCAATACACCAGATCCCGAAGCCGAGACACAATCGGTCAAAGGAATCTTCTAGATCCTTCTGGTCATCTTCCTACTTCTTATTCAAGAAATGATTCCTTCTCTGATTATGATGCATACAGCAAAAGTTCTGAACAGACAGTATCTTCTACTGTACCTAGAGAAGTGACAACTTATGTTGTCACTGAAGATCCAGATTCTTCCAGTTCAGCAAATCAAGAACAACGAATAGCTGATACCCCCTGTACAAATTCAACCCACACCCAGTCAGTCAGGAGCTGGGGGTAGCACTTACCATGCTGTTCCTCCTCCTAACACTCAACCTGCTCCTTCTGCATCATCGGAGGATGCTAATGAAGCTGTCAAACTCCTGCGCACTCAATTCAAGGCCTTCAAAGAGAAGGACAACTTACAGAGATTGGGGATCAAACAACCCTACCCAGTTGAATGGAAGGAAGTCCCATTTCCTCTAAAGTACAAAATCCCTACAATTTTGCTGTTTGACGACAGCACTTCTCTAAGTCAGTTCATTAACCACTTTGAGGTAATGAGTGTTCAACTTCAGCCAAATGACACTCTTCTTACCAGGGTGTTCGTCGGCTGTTTAGCCGGTGTAGCATATGATTGGTACAAGAGCTTGTCCGATGGCTGTATCACCTCTTTCTCAGGTTTGAAACAAATCTTCTTGGAGCGATTCTACGAGGGAATCAACGATTAGACCATGTCGGCCCTCAACAAGATCACACAAAGACACAATAAAACCGATGAGAGTTTCATTGAAAGATTCTGCCGAAAAGCATTAAAGATGCCTCTTGGAACTCCGGCTGCTGTCACTATAGATACTTGCAAGGCAAATCTTTTGCCTATCATCAGCATGTGGACGGGGTCAACTCAATTTCAAGATTGGCCATCATTCATTGTCAATGCTAAAGCAGCTGAAGTTAGCGCTAACAAATTCAAACAGTTGGGGGTACACATGTCTAACCCCGACAGGGATGAACACCCGACAACTAGTAGCGGTAATCGCCAGAATAACCGCAAGGGTAAAGAAACTTTGAACATCAATCTGAAGAAAAAATAAACTCTGGCTGTCAACGTAGCTCCACCCACGTCTGCTTCTTCTCCTTCTGCCCCTTCACCAAGGGAACCTCGTCCGAAAGTAGAGTACTCCTTTGATGAGAATGACACCGTGAGCATCTTCGATTGCTTAATCAAAAGCAATAAGCTCCAACTCCCAGATCCCAAAGAAGCCTGACGAGGTTGGTAAGACTGATCATCCCAAATACTGTGTTTATCACAGGTTCATTGGTCATCCCATTCGAGCATGTTACGTGCTCAAAGGCAAAATTCAGGAGTTAGTCAATGCTGGTGTTGTCACTCTTCAACAAGATGAGAAGACTGTTACCGCGAACATGGTCTCAGTACAGTTCGGTAACTTCCCTCCACAGATGGTACAGCATGGTGTCATCCCTATCCCCAAGGCCACTCTTGAGATCGAGAATCTCCCTCCTCCACGGAGTGAAGGTCTCGTCCCCTTATCCCTTGATAATGACGAGATTATGTGGATCCACCCGGATCTTGTTGCAGACTTCGAGGTGCCTTCTAAGCAAAAAGACCGCTCCAAGGACAAAACAAATATCTGTAATATGGTGTCTTTTGACCCCATAGTTGACGAGGAAATCCTGCTGGGCACCAGGTCAGGGAAAGCTTACCTACGGGAAGTTCCTGAAAATCAAGAAAACCTTGCTTCTTCTTCTGAGTCTGCTCCAGTGCAACCTGTCTCTGCTGAGGGCATCCCTGTTGTGTCCTCACCGGTTGTAGAACCCATTCCCCCTAAGCCGACAGCAGTCGATAAAGGCAAACAGCAAGTCCGTTTCGACAAGCCTTTGAAGAAGTCATCCCCTTCTGGACTTGAGAAGCCATATAACTTTGATATTTTGGCTCAACTAGCTAATACACCGGCCAGGCTGTCAATCTTCGAGCTCTTGCGTCTCTCCAAAGAGACTCAAGAAACTCTGAGTGAAGCTCTCATGCAGGCGGAAACCTGTCTAACCCTCCTAAAGAAGCCGAAAGCAGAGCCTGTCTCTTGCCTCCATTGTCACAGTGTGTTGGAGTTAATTCCAAACTATTACCTTCACACAGGATGATTTGCTGATGGAAGATAATAGGCATGACCGTCCTCTATCCTATACAGGATATGTCGACTCGATGAAAGTCGATCGTATTCTGATAGATCCAGGGTCAGCCCTCAGCATCATGCCGAAGACAATGTTAGATGCACTGAAGATCCCAGTACATAGTCTTTCCAGTACAATTACCACCATCCTGGGGTTCAACCAAGAAAGAAGTGAGCCTTTGGGCAAGATTCGCCTAAAACTCCAAATTGGCAATCTTCGCACAAAGGTGACCTTCTACATTATGGACAACCATTGTTGCTCATACAATGCTCTTTTGGGGAGACCATTCCTTCATAAACACAACATTGTTCCTTCGACTCTCCATCAATGTTTCAAGTACGTTGATGACAATGGAGAGGTTCAAAAAGAGGTTGCGGATCTTTATCCTTTCAAAGGTGTCGAAGCATATTGTAACGATGCTCGCATGTATAAGGATGAGTTCATGAAGGTAGTACTGGCTATGGACACTGAAGAAGAACAAGAAGCAGTACCTAATGACACTCTCATCATACCTGTCAAAGGGCGTGTTTCTCGTCGTCAATCCTCCAAACCACTGGCTATTCACTTGCCAGTCCAGAAGCAATCAACTGATGGTGGTCAAGATAAAAGGGAGCTCACCTCTTCTGAGCCACTTGTTATCGACCTACGTCGTAATAAGGATAAAAGGCAGCTCACCTCTTCTGAGCCACTTGTTATTGATTTATCTCATAACAAGGATAAAAGGGAGCTCACCTCCTCTGAGCCGCTTGTTATCGACCTCCGTCGTAACAAGTCTAATCCTCCTCCACGTTCTTCTTCTCCCCCTCTTGTAATCAATCTGACCAAGTCTGCTAAGGCTAAAGGTCCTGTTGTAAATACAGATGTACAAATCAATGAAAAAGCATCTCCTTTCCAGTATACTGATGTCATTTATCATGCTAAGTACTGTTTGGATATGTTAGATAGCTTTCACTCATTTACAATGGGAGTTGTACAGTCTCTTCAAATAGAGGTCTTACTCGAACACCCAGATGATTCATACTTTGTTGTCCCTTCTCGAAAGAGAGGCGAGAGTCCGATACTTTTTAGTAAAGGACCAGAACAAAAATTCAGCTATACGGATGATAGAAAAAATAACGATATGGGACGTCTCTAACTCCGTCGTTATAGTCAACAATCAAAAGACATCATCCGAAAGATGGGTTATGACTTCAAGAATGGCCTCAACTACGGTAAGGGTAGAAGAACTCCTATCCGTACGGTTATTCCGGAGGGAAAATCAGAGATGTACTATAACAGGACAAAAAGAGGTCTCGGATATGCTTCACCTCCAGTATTATCTCCAGCAGTCTCCGAGTCTGATAGTGAGGAGCGCTCTAACTCTTCTGATTCCAGATCATGGGACTCTGACACCAGCATTGGTCAGGTTCATCGGCTGATCGTATCTTCTAACATGGTCTCTGCCGAACTTCCAGAAGGTTATGACGAAGATATAGAAAAAAATCCCGAAACAGATCCTTGGGTTCAACGAATGGATACCCAATGGGAACTCCGATTCGAACAACGAGAACCTCCTACCGAAGATCAATTGATCCAAATTGACGTAGGAGAAAACGGGTCACCTCGTCCAATATTCATCAACAAGAACCTCCCCGAGGCGGATAAGCAAGAATTAATTCTTCTTATTCGAGAATACATTGATGTCTTCGCCTAGTGTTATGAAGACATGCCAGGTTTAGATCCCAAAATTGCCACTCATAAACTGAATATTTTGCCTAATGCAAAACCAGTTAAACAGCATCAAAGGCGATTCAAGCCAGAAATGATGGACGCTATTGATGATGAAGTCAAAAAGCTTATAGCTTGTGGCTTTATTCAAGAAGAACAACATCCAGATTGGGTAGCCAATGTTGTCCCAGTCTTGAAGAAAACTGGTAAAGTTCGAGTTTGCATCGACTTTCGGGATCTTAATAAAGCCTGTCCAAAAGACGAGTTTCCTCTCCCTATTACAGATGTCATGATCGACAACACTTGTGGGTTCGAGCGAATATCTTTCATGGATGGATTTTCCGGATACAATCAAATTCGGATAAATCCTGAAGATGAAAAACACACTTCTTTCCGCACTCCTCGTGGAGTCTACTGCTATACCGTGATGCCATTTGGTCTCAAGAACGCTGGTGCAACTTACCAATGAGCTATGAGTACCATCTTTCGAGATCATCTACGTAAGACTGTCGAATGCTATGTTGACGATATTGCTGTCAAGAGTCGTCTAAAGGAAGATCACATCTAAGATTTGAGAACTATCTTCAATCTAATGCGCCAACATCAGCTGAAAATGAATCCCACCAAGTCATTCTTGGGTATTTCTAGTGGTAAATTTCTCGGCTTCGTCATTACCTCTAAAGGTATACACGTGGATCCCGAGAAGATCAAAGCCATTCAAGAGATGCGTCCTCTACGCAACCTAAAAGAGCTACGAGGATTCCAAGGTCGACTTGCGTACATCAGGAGATTCATTTTAAATTTGTCTGGACGCTGCAGACCATTTACTCAGTTAATGAAGAAGGGTGTATCTTTCATTTGGACTAAAGAATGTCAACGAGCATTTGATGACATAAAACAGTATCTCATGAACCCACCAGTCTTGGTGCCACCAATCTCGGGCATACCATTCTTAATGTATGTCCGTGCTATGGATCATTCATTGGGTGCTTTACTTGTCCAAAAGAACAAAGAAGGTCATGAACAGGCCATCTACTATCTTAGTCGTACTATGATTGGTGCTGAACACTGTTATAGTCCGGTCGAAAAAGAATGCTTAGCTCTTATGTTCGCTGTTCAAAAGACTCGGCATTACATCATTGGACAAACTATTCATGTCATATCCCGAATTAATCCTCTTCGGGTACTGATGAAGAAGCCAAGTACACTCAACTCTCGATTGGCTACATGGGCCATTCTGCTAGCCCAATATGACATGGTTTATGTTCCATAAAAGTCTGTTAAAGGTCAAGCATTGGCGGACTTCTTAGCGGCTCATCATATTCCGGAGACATCCAAACTCTACGATGAAATTCCAGACGAAACATTGGAATCAAATATGATCTCCGAAGAATTTCCTACCTGGCGTCTATTCTTTGACGGTACATCCAGGATCGGGCCGAATGGTGCCATTGTCGCAGGAGTTGGGGTTGTTCTTGTTTCTCCAGACGGGTCAACTATCCAAAGAGCCTACTCCCTAGATGAACCCTGCTCCAACAACGTGACAGAATACAATGCTCTTCTCATTGGCCTTCAATTAGCTAAACAACTAGACGTCGAATATCTTGAAGTTTATGGCGACTCCAAGCTGGTTGTTAACCAGGTTAGAGGAATCTATGAAGTTCGTCATCAAGATCTAGTGCCTTATCATGAAGCTGCGGCTCACATGGCTTTATCATTCAAAGCCTTCTTCATCGAATATGTCCGCCGAGCTTGTAACACTGAAGCAGATGCTTTGGCCAATCTTGCAGCAGTCTTAGCCATCCTTGTTAAAAGACAGCAGGTGGTGGTTGTCTCTAATCGGGAATTGTTCTGCATCGAAAACAATCGTAATATTGAATTCAGTAATTTTACTGAGGCCAATGTTATCAGTGAAGATTGGAGAGCTCCCTTCATCGATTTTGTAGTCCATGATATACTTCCTGAAGACCCCAAGGAGGCTACGAGTATTCGTCGACGATCTCTCCGATTCTACTATAATCAGACTACTAAGACTCTCTATCGACGGACTTATGATGGTCTTCTTTTACGCTGTCTTGTTGGTGACGAAGCGAAGCAAGTATTGCGTGAAGTTCATGATGGTGTTTGTGGAGCACATCAACCCGGCCCTAAACTACAAGACCGTATCCGACGCATGGGTTACTACTGGCCCTCTATGGTATTTGATGCCATCGAATATGCAAGGAAGTGTCGAGCCTGTTAAATCCATGCAGATTTCATCCATCAACCGTCGGAATTCCTTCATCCAACTGCTGCTTCCTGGCCTTTCGAAGCTTGGGGCATGGATATTATAGGTCCCATCAATCCTCCTTCTTCTAAGGGACATCGGTTTATACTCGCCATAACGGATTATTTCTCCAAGTGGGCCGAAGCTATACCTCTGGCTGAAGTTAAAACCAGCAGCGTCATCAACTTTGTCAAACATCATTTCATTTATTGATTTGGTGTACCTCGAAGAATCATTCATGACAATGGACCTCAATTTATCAGCCAGAAGTTTACAAGATTCTACGATGATTACCGGATTGACAATGTCGCTTCGACAGCCTACAATCCTGCTGCTAATGGCTTGGCTGAAGCCTTCAACAAAACTATCATCAAGCTCCTTAAGAAGTTTGTATCTACTAACAAACGAAATTGGAGTGAGAAGCTTGGAGAATGTCTTTGGGCCTATCGTACTACGGTCTGCAACCCCACAGGCTGTACACCTTTCTCTTTAGTGTATGGCTGTGAAGCAGTTCTACCCTTGGAACTTCAAATTCCGTCCTTAAGGATTGCCATCGCTAATGAGCTGACAACGGAGAACAACGATATTCTTCGACTTCAGGAATTGGAGGCGCTTGACGAGAAACGGCTATTGGCTCAACAGCATATTGAGTTATACCAAGCCCGCATCTCGAAGACTTTCAACCGCAAAGTTAAAGTCAGAGCCTTTCAGAAATGAGAGCTCGTTCTAACAGTCAGACGTCCTATGACTATGACTCACATGAGCAAAGGCAAGTTCGATGCGAAGTGGGAAGGACCTTACATTGTGAGCAAAGTCTTTTCAAATGGAGCCTATCAACTCTCAGAGTTGGACGGTCGAGTTGCTATGATGCCTATCAATGGCAAATTCCTTAAGAAATACTATGTATGAATGTAACAAGGATTTCATGTAAATACAACAAGACAGTTCATAAATAAAATTTTATTTTATTTCATCATAAATGGTGTTACAAGATATCATGGACGAGAATCACTATCGTCATTCTTAAAGACAGGACGAGGACCACTGCCGTCCTTCTCAAAAATAAAGTCAGCAAAAGAGCCGAGAACATCCTTGCTCGAACCCACCAGGAACTTGCAAGCAGCCATCGTCATGGCCTCTTCTTCTTTAGTCTTCCCTGGTTCAACCAGGAAATCCAGGGTATCCCGCGGTGGGGGTGCAGACGAACTTTCGCCCGCCTCCGTCTGCTTTGGCTGAGTCGGTTCGGCAGGAAGTTCTTTAGTGCCCGCTTCAACCTTCGGGGCGACCTCAGCCTTCTTGGATGCATCTCCAAACGACATCTTTATGTTGAAAAGTGAAAATGATCATTCCATCTAATTTTCTGTTCTATTTATAGACAGAAATTCGTGAAATAACGAAGCGACACATTCATCCGACGGTTCGCCCGTTCATTATATTCATCCGACGGTTCGCCCGTTCACTACATTCATCTGACGGCTCGTCCGTTCATTACATTCATCCTACGGTTCGCCCGTTCATCTATTCATCCGACGGTTCGCCCGTTCATTACATTCATCCGACGGCTCGCCCGTTCACTACATTCATCCGATGGTTCACCCGTTCATCTATTCATCCGACGGTTCGTCCGTTCATTATATTCATCCGACGGTTCACCCGTTCATCCATTCATCCGACGGTTCGCCCGTTCATTATATTCATCCGACGGTTCGCCCGTTCACTACATTCATCTGACGGTTCGCCCGTTCATTACATTCATCCGACGGCTCGCCCGTTCACTACATTCATGCGACGGTTCACCCGTTCATCCATTTATCCGACGGCTCGCCCGTTCACTACATTCATCCGACGGTTCACCCGTTTACTACATTCATCCGACGGATTACCCGTTCATCCAATTCCTTTGACGGTTCAACCGTTCATTCCAACGATTCATTTTGTTCATGCATTTTGATGATCCATCCGTTCATTCATATCAGCAACTTGTCATTTATTTGTTACCTTTGATTAAGTTGTCTATTGAAATAATGATATTCAACAAATTATATTCTGCCATGTCCACATTACCTCTGAGCAGATATAATGAATATAATTATTTTCTAAATCAAGAAATATATCATGTCCCGGACCTCTGAATATATTTTCTATCGCTATTATTTATATCCGAATGAGATATGCAATAAATAATAGAGCCACAAAGAGAATGTCTTTTATTGATCAAAATTCAAAGGCATTACAAAATTACATGTCCCAAAATAGAAGATACAAAAAGTCTTCCTATTCAGCTAGTGGGGTCATCAAACTAGCCATCTGCTGCTTTAAAGTTTGAAGTCGCTCCTTCCGAGAATCTAACACTCGCCTTTTAGCTTCCTCCATTCCAGAATTTTCATCAAAAGTCGGCAAGGTTACTAGTCGACGGGAGATTTCAGCTTGATGAGTCCTGACATATTCATTTCTTTCGTGGGTTAGAACGTCCAGTTGCTGGACTACAGCTTGATGTTGAGTAGTCTCTTCTTCCAGAGCAAGTTGAACAATTCTCAACTCTTCTTGAAGTCGATCGAACTCTGCTTTCAGCTCAGCAACTTTCTTTTCCTTCTCTCCAGCAACAGATGCTATTATTTCCATCTGGGAGTTGTACTCTGAAGACTTGGCAGCAAAAGTGTCTAAGAAAACCTGGAAATCAGCTTTTGTAACTGCAGCCTCTCGAGACATCCTCTCAAACTCAGCATGTACCAAGGGTTCCACCTCTCCCCGATTGATATCTTTGTATATCTTAACTGATTCCTCTAGCTCATCCAATACGTGTTCAAGGTAAGCAGCCTGGGCTTCATCTCCTTGACTTCGGATGGCAGCAATCAGATAAGAGGTTGGACCCCTAACAGTGATGAAACCAATATCTTCTTTCTCTATTACCCTTTCTACTAAGGGTCCTAGTGAATTGAAGAAAAGGTTGGTGAAGGAGCCAATAATAAATCTGTTAGTAGCTATGGCACCGGGTGTAGCAGCTACTCCCATGGACGTCGAAGCAGCAGGTGCCTGCACAGGCGGAAGTTCGGCAGCATGAACTGTAGTCTCTTTGGACAAAGGAGCCACGCTAGAGCTGGTTGCTCCTCCCAGATGTTCCTCTGCGAAATCAGATAAACCCTATCAGCTTGCTGTCATTAGCAATTATCGAAAAGGATCAAAAATAAGGGTAATCTTACCATTGCTGGGACCAGTGACAAGTGTCACGACCCTGTCACGCCCCAGAACCAGAATACTGGAGAGCGGGGGCGGACATAGCCAGCTACGTATAATGAAATGGAATCCATCTCACTATACGGTCACGGCTGTCTAGAAATATGAGGGTTTATCTACAAGCCATCAGTCTCTTAAGGTCAATAACGAGCCTAGTGTCTCAATCGCAAGCAAGTAATGATAGTTACAAGATATCAGACCACCAAATATATAATAGTAAGGCGTCCCAAACATTACATATCCAGATGATCATGAAGCTAGTCGTACAAAATATAAGGACTAGCAAGAGTTAAGTCATACATGATCAACCTCGAGTTGCCAATCATGTTACAGCCCGTAGGCAGACAGTAAGTAAAAATGTACACGAGCTAACACTGGCTCGACGGCTAAACGCCTCAAAAGAATAATTTTACAATAAAGTGGAAGAACAAAAAGAAACCCACTCGTTGCCCTGGTTACGCCTGGCGGTCACCATCGGGCTGGAAGACAGGTAGATCCTTTGCTGCTGCTCCGGTATCTGGCCATACAAAACCAGCTGTGTCAGACCCCAGAAAGAGCAAGTGCCACAAAGGAGGCTTCACTTAGGAACTAAAACCAGCAATTAGCACAATAATATAATTACAAAAGAAGAGACAGTAATTTAAGAAAAAGCATGACAGGTAAATATAAAAGACAATCTTGTACAGGATCAATCAAAGACAGGACATATGACAGGATGATATACGATAAGATAACCATGGGACTATTCAGATAACCAGGTTACAACCCGTAAACCAAACAAGGACCGGGGTTGTAACCCTTCGTCTGAACGGAACTTGGCTTCTCCCACCATTTATCGGCAAAATAATACAAGAAAATCCTGACAGGTAGCAATTCTTGTGCAGGAATCAAGACAAGACTAGACAGGTTATTCTCATACAATCAATCACGGCCAAGCAATAAGTACGGCTTGCTACTTTAACTAACTAGGGTTATCACAGGCCTAGTTACTAGCAAGATGCAATGAGAATTCGAAGTCCGGTTACCTGTTTGTTACTACCTGAGTGATCCCAGCAAGAAAAGGAAAAGATAGCAAGATATAGCAGACACACTGTAGTAAGATACATGTGTCCTAAGGTACCACGCTCGACGGCGGGCTGGAAGTGCGCTCATCTCGACGGATAGCAACAAATCCCATGTATATATATATATATATATATATATATATATATATATATATATATATATATATATATATAGGGCCGGGACCAAAGGGGCAATAGGTAACTGGGAAATTCTCCATGAATTAATTGATCAATCTAGTCATTAACCTAGCCAGATTCAGTATGGATCCCTGACCGTGGTACTCAGGGATCATGTCCTAGACATGATGTAAGACATAACAGGACTCGTAGTTTATACAAGCACAATCAATGCAAACAACCACGGTGTCAGGATTTAATTATACAGGTCATGTCATGTCAGGTAGCCGTCGCAACAGCTATTCAAGATAATCATGTCAGGTTTATCATATCAAGTGTGCTAGTCAGGAGTGCGCCACGACGGGCCACTATCAGGTCATGCCAGGTTATCATGTCAAGAGTGCACCACTACGGGTCACTATCACGTCATGCTCAATAATAATACACAGGATTGTTAGAAAGTCATGCGGCTCAGGCCTATGCGGCCAGGGGAGGATAAGACACATGCGGCTAATTTAGGTGAGCGCATGCGGCCAGGGTCACTGGAACCCATGCGGCCAAGACAAGAGGAGCGCATGCGGCTCAGAGGGGACGAGGGCGCATGCGGCCCAATTAGGTGAGTCTCATGCGGCTCAGGGGATCCAGACAGTCATGCGGCTGAGAGGACTCGAGTCCTCATGCGGCCAGCGAGTAACTGGTCTATGCGGCTCGGAGAGCAATGCCTATGCGGCTCAACTGAGTTGAGTCCCATGCGGCCAGGGAAGGGTTGGTGAGCATATGCGGCTAGATTATAAGTCTCATGCGGCTAGGATTAAATCTTCATGCGGCTGGAAGAATTGAGTTCCTGCGGCATAGACCATGCGGCCAAGTAACACAGCAAGGCTTATGCGGCCAGGAATAAAACTTGCTGCATAAAGCTTATGCGGCTAAGTCCATTCGGCTATAAACTGTTCTTCTTCTCCATCCTTCCGAGAAGAAGAACCCTTCAAGCCATGGCTCCCAAGCTCCATGAATCTTTCATCCAGAGTCCAAATCCAAACTTCCATAGGTCAAAATGGG